>ML786481.1:88115-108128 GCA_009831015.1 Picea engelmannii | reverse complement strand
CAACTACCAGGTATCAAACTATATTTTTTGGTTTATGTTATGCATGTAATAATTTTGGACATAAAGTTGTAAATTGCAGAGCTAACAATAGGAACAATAACTACTTTGAGATCCATACACAAAGGGGTTATTCAAGAAGACCTCGTAAAACACCAAGAAGAAGTTACAACAGGTTTGAATGTTTGAGCACTGAAGTGGAATGTTAAAAATGTAACAATTTTGGACACATGGCCAAAAATTGCAGAATGACAGTCCCTCCAAAAGAATCTCTACAAAGTCACAAACAAGAACCTCATAAAATGACATGGATAAGAAAGTAAGATCAGTATAGCAATGAAGAATGCACATTCGCTCTACAAGCTAAATAGAAGAAACGTGGTTGGTATGTTGAAAGTGTATGTTCAAAACACATGACTGGTGATAGAGACAAGTTTCTTACATTACGAAAGGAAAGAGATGGATCAGTCTCCTTTGGAAATGATGATTCATCCAAAATCATTGGAAAAGGCACAGTTTGAATTGGGAACAAGAATGAAAAGGCGGAAAATGTTCTTTTAGTAGAAGATATGAAACATAATCTTTTAAGTGTGAGTCAAATGTGTGACCAAGGTCATAAAGTTACTTTTGATTCACAAAAGTTTGAGATAAGAAAAGAAGGTTTAGGTAAATTGGTCGCTACAGCTGCAAGAACTTCAAGAAACATATATGTGTTAAGCGAAATTGGAAATGAAAAGTGTTGTCTAGGAAAGGAAGATGAAAGTTGGTTATGGCATAGAAGAATGGGTCACATGCATTTTGATAACCTTGTCAAAGTCAGCAAAAGAGAAGCAGTTAGAGAAATTCCCCAGATCACGAAACCAACCAACACTTTATGCAAGCATTGCCAACAAGGAAAGAAAACAAAGACCGGGTTCAAATCAAAGGAATATTCAACAACAAAACCACTGGAAATTGTACATACAGATCTAGTTGGACCAACTACAACAAAAAGCTTAAAAGGTGAGAGATACTTTATGTTATTAGTTGATGATTATACAAGAATGACTGCAGTTTTCTTTCTCAAGAACAAATCATAAGCTTTTGAAAATTTCAAGATCTACAAGGAAATGGTTGAAAATGAGATGGAATCAAGAATCAAATGCTTAAGATCGGATAATGGAGGAGAATTCACCTCAACGGAATTTATGGACTACTGCAGCAATCACGGAATAAAAAAAAAAATCTTCGTCGCTAGGACACCTCAACAGAATGGAGTTGTTGAAAGAAAGAATAGGACAGTACAAGAAATGGCTCGAACAATGATAATGGATTCAAAGTTGACAGATATTTTTTGGACACAGGTAGTGCATATAGAAGTTCACATTCAAAATAGAGTAATGCTCAAAAACAACATTGATAAAACTCCCTACGAGCTATGGAAAGGAAGACTAACAAATGTGAAGCACTTTAGACTTTTTTAAAGCAAATGCTACATCAAAAGAGAAGATGGAAGAATGGGAAAGTTTGACTCTCGTGTCGACAAAGGAATACTTGTTGGTTACTCAAGTACAATGAAAGCATACAAGTGTTACAATCTAATATTAAACTAAGTTGTGGAAAACATCAGCGTAACAATTGATGAAATAGGCAGACCAGAATCAAAGGAAGAAGAAAACAAATCAATGAAACAAATTTTTGAAGAAGAAGAGGAAGATGAATGTGAAGATAATATGATAGAAGTAGAAGAGAAATTTCAGCAAGTATCTCCAAAGACACCTAGCAAACGAGTACAGAAGAATCATTCTTCAGATCAGATTATTGGAAACAAAGATGCAGGAGTTGAGACTAGAAGAAAAAATCGTTCACCAGAACAAACACACCTAGCACTCTTATCTACAATTGAACCAAACTGTTTTGAAGAAGCTAGCAAGGATAAATTTTGGAATAAGGCCATGGATGAAGAATTGGATCAAATAGAGAAAAATTACACTTGGGAATTGGTTCCAAGACCAAAGAATAAGAATGTGATCGGTACAAAATAGGTTTTCAGGAATAAATTGAATGAAGATGGACAGGTTACAAGGAACAAAGCTAGATTTGTATGTAAAGGATATGCATAGATTGAAGGAATTGACTTTGAAGAGACATTTTCCCCAGTTGCCGGAATAGAAGCAATCCGTTTGCTTTTAGCTTATGCATGCTCCAAAAATGTTAAAGTATATTAGATGGATGTAAAATCAGCTTTTCTGAATGGGGAAATTGAAGAAGAAGTCTACATTGAACAACCAGAAGGATTTTAGTTGTCAGAGAACACAGACTATGTGTGTAAATTAAAGAATGCCTTGTATGGTCTAAAACAGGCTCCTAGAGCATGGTACTCCAGACTGGATAAGTATCTGCAGTAGACAGGGTTCAGAAAATGAAGTGCATACAACAACCTCTACATCAAGGTAAGTCAAGGTAATATTTTATTAATTGAAGTTTATGTTGATGATATTATTTTTGGTAGTGATGATGACAGATTAAGCCAGAAATTTGCAAAAGACATGTAGAATGAATTTGAAATGTCGTTACTTGGAGAATTATCCTTCTTTCTGGGACTTCAGATACGTCAAAGGAACCAAGGAATTTTTATTTCTCAAACCAAATATATCAGAGAAATGCTAAAGAGGTTTGGAATGGAAGATTGCAAACCAGTTATCACTCCCATGCAAACCAGTTGTAAGTTGAGCAAAGATGATGATTCAAAGTCTACAGATCAGAGGCAATATAGGTCAATGATTGGAAGCCTACTACATGTGACAACATCTAGACCAGATGTAATTTCGGCAGTTGGACAGGTGTGTAATGTCCCGTTCCAAATAGGAGCTCCAGAAAAGGAGGCTTAATGGTCTAAACCACCCCGTTAGACTATAGCCAAGGCCAAAGAGGGGTAAACAAGGTTACTAGAGGTCACTCTAGTCACATGTCTTATATTCGGAAAGTGACATTGAGCTAACAAGGGTTAACAACGCTTTTAAGTCATTATGAGCTAAAAATAGAAGTCAACAGTGAATTAGGGTTTTAGCATAATTTAGGGTTTCAGCATGATTTAGGGTTTTGGAAAGCTATAAAGGAAGGGTCAGTGACCTAATTCATCATTATGCAGATTATGACTTGTCATTGAGGAGAAGAGGTGCATCTCAGGAGAGATAGTTCAGTGTATTCTAGAAGGAAGACACCGGTTGCTTGATTTTGGTGTTGAAAGACACACCCTAGTCACCGGGAAGATCATCCAGGTCTTCCATCAATATTCATTGATTCTGCAGTGCTCCCATATTCCAGGTATTATATTTTAGTTGCTTATTTGTATTCTGGCTAAGATCCTTTTGTCTTTTGATCTAGCCGAGTGTTTTTATTTTATTCAGCCGCAATTGCTTATTTATATTAAGGCTAAGATCCTTTGTATGTTTATCTAGTCAAGTATTGTCAGTTATTCAAACGCATTCGGCCATTTTGTAATCCATGGAGATATCATAATACAACATTGTAGTCCTTTATCACATTTATTATTTGTATGATCATTTATATGTTGTAAACCTTTGATCCTACACACACATTAGCAACATTTCCTAGACTAGCCAAGTCAGGAACATTACAGTGGTATCAGAGCTTTAGTCATGCCAGCCTGTGACTAAAGACAATGAGTTTAGCAGAAGACCCAAAGAGTTGTGAACACGTAGGTGAAAAATATGTCACTTACAACAGGCATCAGGAAAGAAGGCATAGGCCTGATTTTCCCCCTTTTCCTCCTAGCTCAGAGGAAGAGGAAGAGGCACACAGAGAAGCAAAGAGAAGGGTAAAGCATGAGGTTGAGTGTGAGGCAGAGAGGATGCTAGGAGACAGATATGAGCGAACAGAGAGAAATGGCAAGGCCCCCATAAATCCAGAGGCATTTTTCATGCAGGTTATCAACGGTATGTTAGCTAGTCAGCAGACCATGTCTCAGTCCTTGGAACAAGTGGTTAATAGATTGGCCAGAGTGGGCACCCCAGATATAGAAGTCCCGCATGCAGCACAGGTGAACTCGGGAGTAGGCAGTAGACCCCATTCACCCTCTCGCACATACACCTCTGCGAGTAGGATTCCCAGACCCTTGTTTCCCAATTTCCAGAGGGCACCCCCGGTAGAAGCACTGCCACCAATAGCACAGAGGCCACCCACTCATGCAGATGACATTGCAGAGTATAGGAGGGAGTACGTAGGATTGGGTCATGACTTCCATCAGGACATGACTGTTACCCATGAGTTTGGTCAATCTTGATGGTGTATTGATGATGGTGTACTCAGGCTCCTCATAAGAACTTTCTCCTGAGAAAAGTGGCATTCATCCCTTCCCAGAAAATTTACTTTTGAAGAGAGTTCGCAGGTTGCTTGTATCCTAGGGTGCAAAAATGACCCATTCTCGTAGGCTTCCTTAATCTAGGGTGCGAAATTCTCGCATTGTGCTACATAGCTAGGGTGCAAACTTGTTCTAAAGCTTGGAAAAAGATGAAGTCTCGATGGTTCTAGAAGGGAATCTTCTAGAAGAATGGGTTGGCATTCGAATGGTTATCCTTTTACTGGTTTCCCTGATATTTTGGGATCATTCTTATCCAAGTAACCATCTCATTCTCTCCTATATATTGATGGAATTCTCATGGAAAAGGTGAAGCAAGATTCATTGGAGAATTGGTGAAAGAATTGTGTGAAGGACCTAGCTTGAACAGGAGCTTGGAGACTCTAGCAAGTCTATCAAGAGGATTTGATATTCTTCATACAAGGATTGAGCAAGTGTGTGTGTGTTGGAGCCAAGAGCCACCGAAAGGAAGCTTGCGACATCAAGGAAATTAGGTTGTATCTTCTACTTTTGATTAATATGATACAGCGACATGTCCCTTTCCCATAAAGTTATTCTCACTTTATTGTGTAATTCCTTGATCATACACATAAGTTGACAGTTGAATATATTTTGATATCTTCACTTTGGTTGGTTTGTGTTGTCTTGGTCTTGACCTCGCGAGAGCACCGGAGCGAAGCGGGAGCAATAGAGACCCTAGGAAGTGATACAAAGGTATGTTACTTATTCCTTCCTACTAGCTAATTCAATGGTCATAACTTAGGGAAAGAGTCATGTCCTATCCTGTTTTGTTCTATATCCAGGTGGATCTAGGGAGATATGTTAGTGTCTGCACCTACCGATTAGTCTGATTAGAAAATTGGTGACTCCACTGGGGAGATAACTCGTTTTCTTTGTGGTTTTTAGTATTTTTTCTTGGTCGTTTTCTCTTGTCTTACCTTTCTCCATTCATATCAATCTCTGAGTCTTCAGGATACCCTGATAGACCCTCTCGGTCCAGAGGCCTCTTCAAATTTTGTGTCTTCTTCCAAAAATTTGATTAGTTTCATACATTCTTGCACTGCACTCCACAGTGGCCTGCGAGAATCTATTGAGTTCGTAGTCTGCTTTTAGGTTCAGTGCGAGGTTCTCACACTCTACTCAAATATCACCTGCGAGAATGACCCATTCTCGCACTGTGTAATACTCTCAGCCTGCGAACCCTTTTTTTCAATATTTTGGATTTAAGACTTTTGCATGACCAACTGCCCAGATCAGTATAGGTGCCTAATAAGAGATTCTTGGACCATTGGTTGATGTTTTCTTGTCTTCGTTCTTGTGCATGAACAGTCTTAGGAAATCAAGACTTTTCCTATCCATTTTTCTTGACTTTCGTTTCTTAAATTTTCTCTACAAAGATATACTCTATGATTTTGGAATCTAAGTGTGCTTGTTTGGTTAAGAACCGGTGATCGGTTGAAAGTTGAGCTTCTTTGTCTTTATCATTTGCTCATTATTCGAAAGTTCAAATTTCTCATGCAATTGAAAAGACTAGTTTGGTTTGCTTGTTATTTTTGTTTCCATTGAAAGATTGGTTTGGGTTTTTATATATTGCTTGTTCATTAGTTTTTGGTTTTCTTCACTCTCACCATCATGGTGTAGGTCCTTTTTGAAAAGTGAACAACTTTTTTCTTTCAAAACTATTTTCGTCTTCGAAAGTATTGAAAATCAATTGTTGAAATTATTGAAAAAGAAACAATAGAGAATTGTTATTTTTTGCGTGGTTTGTTGCAATTGCATTTTAAAGGAAATTGTGTCTTGTAGTTCAAGTTTGATCCGGAAAACTTCTCTTCCCCTCCCGTACATAGGATTCATTGAACGAAAATTGCTATATTTCATTCTTATCCATGCATCGTTGGGTTAGAGTCTCATACAACATCAATTTCATCTCCGCTTCCTTTGAGTAACAAAAACTCTTAATAACACTGTGTAATCATAAAATTTAACTAGTAACTCTTTTCTAGGGCTCTATTACACCAACATTTAGCTAGTCTAGAGCTTTGGAATAGCAAGAGAGATACACTCTCCAAAGCACAAAACACACAATAGCATATTGTGTTAAGGAGTGTTAAATTCCATTTACAACATATTGTCCTGGGAAGCCCTTCTCACACAAGGGTCAAACACGAGGTCACATTGATATTGACAGAGTTACTCACCCTGCTTTGTTGATATCGATGTAGAGATTGCACATATTACGGGGGTCACTCGGAGGTATACCCACAATGATGAGTGGAATCCTTTTGAGTTTATTTCAGGCTAGATACCCTGCCCTTGAGTGTGGATCGGACTGTCGACTGTCCCCCCAGGATTTATTGTTGTCGGTGGTAACCTTAGCGGCCTATCTTTCTAGGGTCTTACACAAGGCGACTGTGAAGGGGAAAGTCTTCATGGTACCTGGAATCGACGTTGGCCAAACTCACTCGGACTTCTTGGAGGGTATACCCATGATTATGTGTGGGAGCTTGCACCAGGGTGTAAGTCTATTAAGAAAATCGTCAGCGTAACTTTTCCACCCTAGGCCAGCCCCTTCTCATCTCGTTGTTGCGACGTTGGATTTCATCACCAACTAGTGGCTTCGGAATTAGAAGGTCTTGTTTGCTTGGTGTTGCTTCCTAGATTTTGTTTACTAGCACGTGTTGTTTGTTTGCCAAAGTTGACCATATGATTTTCTTCGTGAGTTTGTCACTCGTTTACAATAGCTCCTCCATGTCGTTCACGTAGAATGCAGGGTTTATCTCCAGAGCATATGGAAGGTTCTCAACCCTTGCCTACAAGTTCACCTGAGGGCTCTCCTCCACAGTGTGAAGTCCAAGCCATCACCATGCCACAAGTGGAACGAACTGACTCTCTAGAACATTTCCGAATTACCAATACTCGAGAGAACTTTCGACTTCACCATGATTCTGAGCGACCATTTATGCGACTGAATTCTTCTGGAGACTTAGTTGTTACGTCTTCTGGATCACCGGTTGGACCCTTTCCAGGCATAGAAGGCCAAGATCCTTTTTGGTCTACGGGCATTTTTCGACGGGACCTTTTTGGTCCAGGTTCACCTGTGATTTCCGAAATCTCTAGCCCATAGACAGTACCGTTTACTACCGCCTATTACTTTCCTGGTATAGACACCCCACGATCTGACCACATCTTGACCATCCCTATAGAAATGGCCCATCATACAGATACTACGAGTGTTCCCACTGGGTTTACCATGGTTAGTCTCGCTCCCATCAGCACACCGCGAACGCCCAATGTCACTCCAACACTACCACCTGGATACCGTGCGTTGAATGCTTCAATTCCCACTCCTACGCAAACCCCATCCGGTTCTCCTGGTGGTCCTTCTTCTTCTAGGCACTCTCCTCCTGGTTTTATTCTCACACTCCCTCAATTTCCTTTTGGAGGACCTTCCTCGTCTTCTACTGGCAGTCTTAATCCTAGTTGCACTATTCCATCATTCACACCAAATTACCAGATTCTCGTCAGTGGACAATTTCACCAAGGTGGCATGACTCAACCCCCTCTCAGTGGGAAAATTCCTATTGGAACGCAAATCCCAATTGGAACACAACCCCCAATTGGAACACTTCCCCCAATTGGAACACCACCTTCAATAGGAGGACTGACCCCACCTTATGGACAAAACATACCTCCATCCTTGGCCCAGTATTGGAATCATCTGATACAACATCCTCCTCAATCGACTGGGGGGAAACAGTTTCCAACTGCATCCGTAATACCCCCTAGTATGGGCCAACCATATCCAGGTTCGTTCAATCCTATTTGGGGCTCGACTGCTCAAACTCACGTCCATGTTCTAGGGTGCAATCCCATGAGCTACTATCCTCTTCAACCACCACTGAATCTTCCTGGGTATTCACATTATATGCAGTCTACTTATGGTCCTACTGGTTTGCTAAGGGAGCTTCCTCCCCAAAGCCACCAGTACTTGCAGGTGAATCGACAGTTACCCTTTTTTGCCACTTTGGATCTTCTGGATTTGTCAAAGATTTTAAATGATCCAATTTGTCACTCTCCCCAATGGCCTGCTATACCAGCCAAGCTACCATCGGATATTCCTAAATTCAACGGCAAAGCGGGAGAGGACCTGAACAATCACATTATGAATTTTCACCTCTGGTGTTCATCCAACTCGTTGATGGATGACTCTATTCATTTACGTCTTTTTCAACGAACCCTAACAGGTTCTGCTGCGAAGTGGTATATCGAATTACCACGAGGTTTCTTCTCTGATTTCAACACCCTAGCTATGGATTTCCTCACACACTACCATTTACTGATCCATTATGAAATGGGGACCGATATTTTGAGTTCTTTCAAATAAAACAAAGCCACTCATATATCCAATCACATTCATGAGTGGTGACGAAGACAACGTCTCATTAAACTCGAACTCCCCGATCAGTTGCTGGCAGAGTGGTCCACCAAATCATTTGTGAATGACATCGTTCGCGACATTTCCATGGGTGGAGTAGTCACGGAAGAGCAGGCCATAAGTCATGCTCAATACCTTGACCTCGTTTACTCGCAAACGGGTACCCTTTACGATTTATTACTTGACTTACCTCATCCTTCCACTTCTGCCACTTCAACTACTCCAACTTCTTCGCATGCAGCCGACAGTGTGATTGACACTTTCCAGGTCCAACCACATTCCACCTCAAGCACAAACCCCAAGCCTGCTTCTTATAATGTTCAAAATGCTCCATCTCCTGCCCCTCCCACCGGCAAGACTTCTGAGGTAAATGCAGTTCAATCTACCCCAGCCGGTAAAAACAAATCCAAAAAGGGAAGGGGTAAGAATAAGGAGGACAAAAATACTTCTCAAGCAGAGTGAACCAAAACTACACCTGTTGACAATCGGGATAAGCGCAAACCTCGATACCCTTGTCTTATCTGTGGTGATGATCACTACACGAAGGATTGTCCATGATGCGCCGAGGTCACTAAGTTCCTTCAAGGAGCTCCAAAACCACCTGCTCCGACCGTTTTGTCCCAACCCTTCCCGTCTCAACAACAGGCTCAGTTGGTCATTCATGACCAACCCTCTTCTTCTACTACATCTTATGTAGTGATGTGTACTATAAATTCAAAGCAAAACGACATTTCCCTCACCACTCAATCCAAAGATTATTCTCCCTCTAAAGAGAAGGTTGATGACCTACTTCCTTCCTTGGTACAACCCTCTCCTGCGACTCCACCTACCAACGGTCCTCTTCATCTCGAACGACCGAGCCTCGACACAGTTATTCGACCACCCCCAAAGGGCGTTGTTCAGAAATCGGCTTTCAATCCACATGCTCGTGCTGCCTAGAACTACAACATTGTTGAAGATCTGTCCCAAGCACCTTATGCGATGTCAGCCCTTGAAGTCCTTCAAAGTTGTCCCACACAACAGAAGGCACTGTTGAAAGCTATCGGTGGAATCGACCCGACGGATACGAATTTAATAATTTTTTACTTAGAAGATCACATTCCAAGGTTACCCCCTCAACTCGTGTTCCAGATACAAGTGATTGTCTCTGAAAAAAGCATTTGTCAAACCGTTATTGATGAGGGTGCCTCGACGTGTGTCATGTCTCTTACTTGCTGGAAATCCATTGGCTCTCCCTCTTTGAATGAATCCCAGAACACTCTCAAAGCCTTCAATGGCTCCGGTTTTAAGCCCTACAGTGTCCTTCCTTTGTTTCCCATCACGTTAGAAGGCAAAACGGTCCAAGTTGAAGTGGAAGTCTTTGATGCTCCCCTTGATTACAATCTTTTGCTTGGCCGCAGCTGGATTGATTCCATGCGCGCAGTTGTGTCAACCCTTTTTCGAGTGGTACGTTTCCCACATCAAGGGAAGGTAGTCACTATTGACCAATTAGCCTTCTTTAACTCCAACACCCATACGGCAACGTACCGTTCATCGCTAAAACCCCACCGGGTTATGAGAATGTCGGTGTAGGCCTTCTTAAAAACTCTTCATTAATGGGTACTTTCCCCATTCCACCGCCCGATGTTCCATGCTCATCTATTGCTTCAATCAACATGATCTCCACCTCAATTCATGAAATTCCTGCGTCTCACGACCCCTGGATAGTACCTGACCCTATAGATTATCTTCGTTACGGTGAAGAAATGTCATTAAGTCCGATTTTATCCGCCTATTAGGCCATTCAATCGGCAACACCTTCTACCCCCTCTCTTGGTGAGTTATCTCGAGATCCTTTCCGTGTCATTTTTCCCACTGACGCGATGATCATGTCTGTCATCGAGGATGCCCCTTGGGATGATGGACATCATCGTTCCATCCTCTTTCTGGAGCAACATACCATTGAGAACTACCAATGGAATTTGACCCCGTAAACTGTTGTTTTCATCTCAATCGTTCTCGAGTCCGTACACGATGTGTTTTCTGAAGGGAACTTAAGCAATATCTCACCCACTATTCCCCTCTACATATCCGTCAAACCTGGGATTGTCGAAAATGTCCATATCGGAGCTTCATGTTCTTCTGACAAAGTCGTCACCTATACGTCCCTTTTCAAAGAGTTTCGTGACATCTTCGCCTGGAGTTACGAAGAAATGTCGGGTATCGACCCTGACATTGTGATACATAAGATCAAGACATACCCTGACACTAAACTTGTCCGGCAACGCCTTCGTCCAGTTCACCCACGTAAAGCGGCTGCTATCAAGCTCGAAGTTGAAAACCTTCTCAAAGCTAGCTTTATTTACTCGGTGGCTCTCACTAACTGGGTTTCCAATTTTGTCCCGATCGACAAGAAACAAGGAAAAATTTGTGTATGCGTTGATTATAGGGATATCAACAAAGCTTGTCCCAAAGATAACTTTCCTACCCCATTCGTCGATCAGATTGTCGACGATTGCGCCGGAAGTGAAATCTTCTCTCTGATGGATGGTTTCTCCGGGTACAATCAAATCAACATTGTTCCTGAGGATCAACATAAGACTTCTTTTATTTGTCCTTGGGGTACTTTTGCCTATTGAAAACTCCCTTTCGATCTCAAGAACACTAGCACCACTTTTCAACGCGCTATGTCTTATTCTTTCCATGATATCCAGCACATCGTTCAACCATATCTGTAGGATTTACCCGCTCACTCAATGCACCGAGTCGATCATCCAACCCACCTCCGAGCCATTTTCGTCTGCTGTCGATTCTACCGTATACGTTTGAATCCTCATAAGTGTGTTTTCTGCATGGAATCCGGTTGACTTCTAGGTTTTATTGTTTCATGTCAAGGGATCAGTGTGGATCCTTTAAAGGTTGAGGCAATCCTTAATCTCCCTCCTCCTTCTACACTTCACCAGTTACAAAGTTTGCACTGGAAAGAAAACGTTCTTCGTCGTTTTATCCCAAATTATGCTGAGATAACTCATGGATTTACGTGGTTACTTAAAAAATTTTCTGAGTTCGTATGGGATACCATCGCCAACAATTCTTTCGACGCTTTGAAATTGTCCCTAACGCATGCTCCGCTTCTCTTTCACCTCGATTACAGTCGCGATTATTTCCTCTACCTTGTTGCCTCAGATTACACCATTAGTATGGTTCTCATCCAAGAGGATGATGCTAACGACGAACATGTTATCTACTACTTGATTCGAAGTCTAACGCCTACCGAAATCAAGTATTTACATGTCGAAAAATTGGCTTTAGCTGCCGTCCAAGCCGTCCAATGCTTCCGGCACTATATCCTCTCGCGCAAGACTACAATGATTTATAACTGCAACCCTATGCAACACATTCTCACACATCAATTGCTAGGGGGAAATACTCCAAATGGATTGTGATACTCCAAGAGTTTGACTTGGAATTCGAGCTCGCCAAGTCTAAGAAGTCCTTAGTGTTTGTTGAGTTGATATGCAACTTTCCCTATTCTGAAACGGAAAATGTAGCAGCTGATTCATTACCTGATGAATCCCTTTTCCTCATCAGCACTGATGATCTTTGGTATGGTGATATCATTATATATCTCCAAACTCAGACTTTCCGGCCAACTTTGTCCAATACTGACCGACGTCGAATATGATACCAAGCTCGTCAATATATTATCCTCGGGGATACTCTTTATCGTCGGGGGATTGACTTTGTTTTTCGACGCTGCCTCACATTCGATGAGGTCGAGAGAGATCTAAATGACTGCCATTCTGGAGCCTGTGGTGGTCATATGTCTGGGTATGCTACTGCCTAGAAGATCTTATGAGCAGGGTATTTTTGGCCTTCTTTATTTAACGACTGCATAATCGTTGTTCAAAAATGCCATGCTTGCCAGACCTATAATAACAAGATACGGTCGCATCCCGCTCCTCTTCACCCTGCGGTCTCCATTGGTCCCTTTTTGAAATGGGGCATCGATTTCATGACATGCTGAAATTTGACAACACTGGAAAGACCGCAGCATTATTCATTTTTAATCACATCATAGCTTGTTTTGGTGTTCCCCAGGCTATCGTCACTGATCACGGTAGCCACTTTATAAACTTCATGATGTTCGAACTTACTGAAAAGTTGGGTCTTCTCCATGAAAAATCAACGCCCTATTACCCACAAGCCAACGGCCAAGTCGAAGCAATTAAAAAAGTTCTTATAACTATGCTCCGACGAATGATAGGGATTCACAAAACAAGTTGGCACACAATTTTGTTTTCAGCATTGTGGGCTTACCGGACATCCGCCAAGTCCGCTACTGGGTTTACACCTTTCTGGTTAGTCTATGGTTTGGAAGCCATTCTTCCGATTGAATGCAAGATACCCTCTTTAAAACTAGTTGTTGAACTCCTACCAAACACTTCTGTTGAGGAAGAATGTCTATTGTATCTTATGCGATTAGACGAAACTCGATGTGATGCTACCCTAGTCATAGAAGCTCAGAAAAAACGTGTCAAGGCCCAATAAGACAAGCATGTCAAGCCTCATGTTTTCTCTGAAGGAGATCTCATTCTCCTCTATGAACAAGATCGAGATATGCTAGGAGCCGGAAAATTCGAAGCCATGTGGCAAGGTCCTTATATCGTTCGACGATTTTTGGAAAAAGGAGCCTATGAGTTAGTAGATCACGATGGTATCCCTTTGAATGAACCCAGGAATGCATTGTACTTGAAGAATTACTATGCATAAAATCACCTATGCACGAGTACTTGTATTTTTATTGTATCATACTTCTTGTGTGTTACTATAGCTTGTTTTTGTCGTTATCTGGTCTCTTCCCTTATGTGATGTTGTGTTTGATTTCCAGATGTCGAAATATTTGCTACCCTACATTGTCTTCCCTGATGGCGCTAGCCTTAGTACTCAGAACCTTGCTTCTGCTGCATGGGAAATTTACGCCCCTACAAACGAACTTGTCTCCTTACGAGGTGTGTGTCTCGGTCGTGCGACCAACAATATTGCAGAGTATAGTGTTGTTATCGAATTTTTGATTGATGATATCTCGCTCGAAATCCGTCATTTGGTTGTGCGACTCGATTCGCATCTTATAGTACTACAGTTAAGTAATGTCTATACTATTCGAAGTCCTACTTTGTTATGGGTGTATTTGCGAATTCGCCTCTTGGAATGTTATTTTTATTATATTGAATATCAACATATTCCTAGATGTCTAAATACATTAACTGATGAATTGGCTAACTATGTATTAGACAAACATTTGGATCATTTATAAATCAATCACATCAATTTTCACACAACACAAGATAAACCGGTAGAATTCGTCTGTATATATAATGATCAAAAGAGCTTTTTACAAAAAAAAATTGTCCGAAGACCAAAATGTCAAAATCTAAAGCTCATAGCTTCTACAAAGTGACATCATGGATGAGATTCACGGTAAAACATGACTGCCCGGGCAACCCTACGGAGCAGTCGACCTATGGACTCTCACACTCCTACTGTGTGACGCTGATAACGTCGTGGAACCTCTCCAAGAGGCATGTCTGGAATATTTGCAGTCAAACCCTCTAGGTTTTGTTCCACTGCTTGATAATCCCCGACGTCCCATTGTGGCACTGGCGCTACCTCTCCTCGCCACTGAATAGGAGAAGTACCAGGAGGTCGGTAAGGTCCCACATTTGTGTCATCAAAAACGAATTTTGTATTTAGTCTTTGGACGAACATATAAAAAACATTTGCATATGATAAAATTCACAAAAACATTTAAAAAGAAAAAAAATTATGTACTTCTTACCAAGTTCCCCCCACTGAGCACCCTCGGGCAGGACTAAGTCTGGATCTCCTCAGAAATCCAACCTGGCATAAGCATAATCGTCGACCATCATCATCTGTGGTCGCAACCAGTGGAAAAAAGTATCATCATACTTGATAATTGGTCCAGCTACGTGCCGGGCCATGAGCTAACACCATCTCAGCATTCTTGGATCTGTGGGAGCCGATAAATTCCACTCAACCTGCAGTCTTAGTAACGAAACCCTCTCGAGAAAGAAGGACACCAACAAAGATCCGTACCTGGATTGCTTTAGGTCGCCTCGCCTGTATTTGGTCAACTGCTTTTTCATGCTATGAAGCACAGCATCTGCCCAGTTAAAAACCCGAGGTTCAGTACACTCTATGGCATACTTAAAGTAACTCTAGAACACCATGTGAGGAGCAGAGCTCCCATCCATCCAAGCAATGGTGAACAAGATAGTACGGAGGGTCAAATCCTGTACTCCCCAAATAGATATTTTCCCTTTCTTCCTCTCTGCCTCGGGAACACAGTGTAAGCGGAAGTACTCACTCATGGGCATCCCACCACCTCTACTACCATTCAGGCTCACGTGGTACCCACGCCGTGATAGCCCTATCAAGAAGTAAATGTCCTCAATATCTAAGGACAATGTGTGGACCCCTACATGAAATACTTGTTGATCGGGATCCCACATATGCACAAGGTACTCCAATAACCTAATTTGGGCCCTCATGCCCGAGATACGAAAGTACTTCAGAAGACCACAGTTTCTCAAAGCGGAAATGGTGGGCGGATGATTTTCGGCAATGGCATTATATTCTTCATGCTCCCTTTCATGCCATTCCAGAACCATTGTGATGGCCAAATACCTGCATAAGAAGCACAAGAAGAAGATTAATAACTCTATTCATAAATTGATTCTCTTTCATTGAGAAAAACTTCAAAAAACAAATATGCTTTGCGGTTCTCGCAGGATACTGTGGGTTCACCTGTGAGAATGACCCATTCTCGCAGGTCCCGTGTAGCTCACCTGCGAGAATGGATGAGCGCCATAATAAACCCCAAAACAAACTCAAAATGATAGTTTTTGCCAATGAAAATGAAAAATTAAACCATGAAAGAGTAGAGGACAAAGTTCCTACCTCACTGTCATTGACGGTTCGTCGAATGGATGCTTGTAAATCCCGCAATCTGACGCAAAATTTTGAGGGTAAAAGAGGGGTTTTTGGGCTCAAATAGCAGTAAAGTGAAAATGATATGGTAAAAAGAGTTTTCATTTCTTTATATTAACTTTTACCATGTTATTAAATTGTTATAATTATGTATTTATTAAAACCTAATCCCTAATTCCCTTGTGAGTGTAACTTTTGCAGGCGTAACGACTTCGATGTTCATGTACAGGGATGCGGACATATTTTTCTTCTTCATCGCATGTTTTGTTTGTTTTTTATGGTTTTTGTATAAAACCTCGAGCTGGGTCTTTGTCCGTTCTCACGCTCAAAAATACATAAGAACACGATCGAGCATACGTTTATCACTTTTTCGAGCTCAACAAGGTTATACGAAAAAGGAACCCCCCTGAAGTCCTCTTTAAGCTCTTTTCAGACTCTCTAAACATGAAAAGATAGCCGAGCGACCTTTCTATTTTCACGCTCGATAAAGTATTTTAGGAAAGCGTCTGGTGGGCGATAATTTATCTCTTTTTCGGTCTCATCAGAATATTTTATGAAATAGGAACTGAGAGAGTTCTCTTTTAAGTGTTTTTCCAGACTCTATAATCATGAGAAACCTTCGAGTTTTCTATCTTTGGACTCGTTAAACAAACATCGACAGACCCGTAATGGGACTGAACCACTCCTTCTTAGGGTTCGTTAAACATACTCTGAAGGACTTATCCAAAGGATAAGATTATATCAACAAGCATATGTTATCCTCCTCAAGCTTGCGTAAAAATAAAGAGGTACTCGCCAGAAATGGTGGGGGAAAATTTGGGAAAGGGATATGTTATCATCTTCGTATTAATTGGAAGTAAGTGTCGCTCTTGAACATGACACCCCCTATTCATTATTTGAAACCGGTTTGGGAAATCCATTTGTCTCTCATTCGATTTTCTACAAGGTCATACCCTTTGTCGTCTCTGAGTCAATGCTGCCAAATTATTGGTCGTGTCGTTCATATGTTCAAGAGAAGTTCATCTAAAACCTCTATTGAGTTGGCCATCTGCAATTGTCCATTCTCTCTATGTTGACCTTTCCTATGTCCAGTCCAACTTACATCATACTCTGTTTCACCTTCAAAATCTGTTACTCATTTCATGTCATTGATGGGGGATACATCAAGGCCCTCCTGTGACGAGTTTTGTTTCGTCAACTTCAGCTCACTATCCGGAAGAAAGACTTAGAAATTCTTTGGTACCTTGGAACTTGCATGCCTCAATGGCAGGTTTCCTCGCTTTCGACAGTGGGTTTACATCATTGGCCCCTGATCGAAAGATTCCATAGGATGTTCGACCTCAACTCATTAATTCACATTTGAAGGATTGTACTAGAGTACCTTGGGAGTCATTGACATCAATGGTGATTTCCCTCGCACTTGTTAACGGTTTCATCAATGACCGGTAATCAAGTGGTTTCTACCATGTTCGACTTCAACACATGTAATCACATGGTTAGATTTGTACTTTTGGGTGACACGATTGAAGACCCTGGATATCATCTCTTTGTCCATATTGCGATGGAATATGTATAATCTGTGACACATAGATCCATTGTGTATGTCTCGTGGCTATGTTTTCTTATTTTGAATTTTCTCGCATAGATCCACAGTGTATTCCTGGTGGCTATGCTATATTTTGACGGCATGGATCCACAGTGTATGATTGGTGGCCATGAACTATGTCTACTATGTCATCCGTCTTTGATCTGAGTATGGGAATGCCTACCTCAGAATTAATATATATGATATTATGTAGATGCTTGATTGTTCGCAGGTTTCCAATTAGGTGCGCTCCTGGTTTCCGACACACACATGCAGCTTACAAAGTCTTTCAGCTGTCACTGATTTCGGCCTCATACTTTGGGGGGCATTCTGTTACCCATGATTTTGGTCAATATTGATGGTGTATTGATGATGGTGTACTCAGGATCCTCATAAGAACTTTCTCCTGAGAAAAGTGACATTCATCCATTCCCAGAAAATTTACTTTTGAAGAGAGTTCACAGGTTGCTAGTATCCTAGGGTGCGAGAATGACCCATTTTCGTAGGCTGCCTTAAGCTAGGGTGCGAACTTCTCACACTGTGCTACATAGCTAGGGTGCGAACTTGTTCTAAAGCTTGGAAAAATATGAAGTCTCAATGGTTCTAGAAGGGAATATTCTAGAAGAATGGGTTGGCATTCGAATGGTTATCCTTTTACTGGTTTCCCTGATATTGTGGGATCATTCTTATCCAAGTAACCATATCATTCTCTCCTATATATTGATGGAATTCTCATGGAAAAGGTGAAGCAAGATTCATTGGAGAATTGGTGAAAGAATTGTGTGAAGGACCTAGCTTGAACAGGAACTTGGAGACTCTAGCAAGTCTATCAAGAGGATTTGATCTTCTTCATACAAGGATTGATCAAGTGTGTGTGTGTTGGAGCCAAGAGCCACCGAAAGGAAGCTTGCGACATCAAGGAAATCAGGTTGTATCTTCTACTTTTGATTACATGATACAGCGACATGTCCCTTTCCCATAAAGTTATTCTCACTTTATTGTGTAATTCCTTGATCATACACATAAGTTGACAGTTGAATATATTTTGCTATCTTCACTTTGGTTGGTTTGTGTTGTCTTGATCTTGACCTCACGAGAGCACTAGAGCGAAGCGGGAGAAACAAAGACCCTAGGAAGCAATACTAAGGTATGTTATTTGTTCCTTCCTACTAGCTAATTCAATGGTCATAACTTAGGGAAAGAGTCATGTCATGTCCTGTTTTGTTCTAGATCCAGGTCGATCTAGGGAGACCTGTTAGTGTTCGCACCTACCGATTAGTCCGATAACAATGACCATAGTCGAGTATTGTGGACTCGGACTCAAGAACTGTCCCAAAGAGCCACAGAGGGGAGGACCACAACAGTAGCAAGGGTATAACCTCGATTTCATCCAAAAAGTTGGGAAACTCACCATCCCTTCTTTCAACGGATCATCCAAATACACTGTTAGAGATTGGGTACAGATGCTAGACATGTATTACAAGCTCAACCAGATGACCGAGACAGAGGCCATCAATTTTGAAACCTTACACTTGGAGGGTGAGGCACATGAGTGGTGGTATCATGGACTGGTGACATTGGGTCATAGTTGCATCACCTCCTATAGGGATTTTACAGATAGGCTCATGAATAGGTTTGACAGGAAGGATCCCGAGATACACTTCAGGGATCTAGCCCAGTTGAGACAAACTGACACAGCAGAGGCATTCATCACAAAATTTCAGCGGGTACCCATGGTAGTGATAGATATATCAGAACCCAAACTGATCATGCTATTCACAGAAGGACTCACAGAGCCTTTGAGAGGATGGGTGAAGGCATACAGGCCTCCCACTTTGCAGGATGCCATCCTTCGCACTCGATATCTGGCAGACTTAGTGCCAAAGACTAAAACTTTCTCCAAACCATTTGTGCCCCTGAGGGATCAAGACAAGAAGCCATTCCAGAGAGAATGGAAGGGCAAGAAGAAGTTGGATGATGAGACTAGGAGAGAGCTTATGAGGAAGAAGCTTTTCTTTAGCTGTAGATATCCTTGAGTCCCAGGCCATAGGTGCATGGGCAAGGGAGAGATTCATTATATTGAGATAGTAGCAGATAGCGTGGACAGTGAGGAGGAGGAGCAGGACAATGGATCCACTAGTTCAAAAGAGGAGTCAGCACCAGCAGAGGAGCAGCTTCCCCATAGACCATCGACACCGCAGGAGCCCATCCTCCAGTAGTCCCACAACTGTCAGAGAAGGCTAACAGGAGGAAACCAGCAAAGGGAGGAGTCATAGCAACCCTTTTCGGTGTTCCCAGGTATGATACCCTTTGTATCAGAGGGATTATTTAGGGGCAATGGGCAATCTCCCTGATAGATGGTGGGGCCACCCACAACTTCATCGACGCTTCACTAGTATCGAGACGGGCACTTCAGATAGAGGAGTTTGAGGGGTTTGATGTTGCGGTAGCAGATGGCCACACAGTGGAGTGTCTAGACAGAATTCCAAATTTAGAGATGAATTTAGGAAACTACACAGTGAGAGACACATTTTATGTGGTTGACCTATCGGACATAGATGTGGTGTTAGGAGTTCAGTGGATGATTACCTTGGGAAAAATCACTACCAACTACCAAACCTTGGAAATGGGATTTAGAGATCAGGA
>ML786481.1:14710-80902 GCA_009831015.1 Picea engelmannii | reverse complement strand
TCTTACTGCTCATTATTGGATAATAATTCTACATTGATATAACATTTGAAGAAAAAAGATTATAATTACGCTATTACTGATTCACCCCCCCTCTCAGTAATCCAACAAGTTTTGAGTCCCCAAATTAATAATGTCTTTTTTTTATTTGAAAGGGGTTGGAGTGACTAGGAAATGTAATACTTTGAACATTGCATGGAATAAAATACATTATTGGTTGCAAGACGAAAAAGAACAAGAGTTATATGGGGCTATGATTCCACGAGAGAGTGTGTTAAAGGGCCAAAGTATTTCTATTATATTTTATTTACCCATCTTGGTTTTTTTGGGGGGAAAAGTGGTTACATGAGATTGTTTGGGGAGAATCAATGTGGCTTTTTATTTTTCATGTAATTATACAAAACCCTCTTTTGGGTTGTTTGGGAGTTCTTCATTCATGGTTTCTCATCATTTGAGGGTTCTTCAAGGATTACTCCTCATTAATTATGGTTCTTGGTTGGGACATGGGGACGATTTGTTGAGGAAAGGAGCCATTTTTTTGTTGGTTACAGTAATTATTGGTGTATTCCAACCCCTAATGGGTGTTTGTATGCCTGAGATGCATTGGCATATGCTAAACCTTATTCACATTTCTGAATACTAAGAGTCTTAGTATGAATATTCTTGACCAGGTGCATTGGATCCCTGGAAAGAAATGCATAGCCTGAGGGACTACATGGCGGTGAAGGGGGTTCATAGTCTTTGGGTGGTGCAGATTGGAGAGAAGAGTGATGGTGTACTCTGGATTTTTTTGTGTTGAGAAACATGTGAGAGATTAAGTGTTGAATAGTTTGGTAAGCCTAAGTGTTTCTCTAGAACCCATCCTTATGGATTCATAGCCCTAGCTGAAGGATGACCTATTTTGTATACTTGAAACAACAATGTCTAAGGTTGGGTGGAACGTCCTTGTTTTGTATCTAGCCAATGATTAGTTTTATTAAATATAAGTGATCTTTGTCATGTGTTTTTATTCTTATATATTTATTTTCATTGTGCATTAATTATTGTCTCTAAGATATGTATTTTCAATGTGTCTTCTTGCTAGTTATTGTTGTGCATGGCATGATTAAGCATTATTTTTTATTTTGGAATGAATCTTGATTATTGCATGTGCGGTTATTGCATTTATTTCATTCTTATTTATTAATTAATTATTATTAGAATTCAAAATTAGTTCTTGAAGTGTGATTTGAAATAGCATGGCCAACCTGCTAGTGGTTGGGTACACTACAGTTTCATGACATGCCATTGAACCTTATTCTTCAGAATCCATTTTCTTCTTTGGTCTTGTTCAACTCTTTCCCATAGTAGCTTCATCATTTTACTAAGATTTTAATTCAACTGATCCAACTCCATACCAAATTCCTTGGCATCTACTTTGCAGCTTCTTTCCTTTGAACCCTTCCTTTTATTGTCTCTATTCATCTTCATTTCTTCCTTTGTGAGATTCTCCATGCTCAACTATGAGTTGAAAATAGCCTCTGCAATAACAGGTCTTTTTCACCTTGCTACAAAATACCTCACCGAGTTTCTCTCTTGAACCTAGCCTTTTGGTATCCTTGGTTCTCTCCACTAGAACCCTCTGAGCTTTCTCTACTCCTCTAAGATTCTTCACTTCTACTCACAATCTCCCAAGAGATTTACCTACTCTTCTCCAGCTTCACTAGTTGTAAGGGTTTTCTTCTACAAATGATCTTCTTTTCTATTGCTACCACCTACACAAACAAAGCATGCTACCAGAGTTAAAACACTAAAAACATGATCATCATTCAGACCTTACCTGATCTGTGTCTATGACCCATTATTTTCTTTTTCCTCTCTTCAGTATGAAAGAACCTCGCTCGGATACCAATTTATGGAGACATGGTCATCAAATATCCCTTCAGAAATTTCTAGAAACCTTGTCCTCTCTGTTAAGAACTCTATGTAACCAGATATAATCAACCCTCTTACTCATTTCATCAATCTCTTTATCTAATTGAGCTTGAATTTTGGTCATTTTATACTACATTTAACTTTTCACCAGGACCACCGGGTCACCGAGATCATTGAGCCATGGGAACACCAGCCACCAAGTCCCGGAACTTAACAATGCACCTTTATCTATTCATGTGGTTTGGGCTAATAGGTCACTAGACACTGATGTATTCTCCTTCAAATATCCACAGTCAATTGCAAGTCCAGTCCAGTTGATGAACTTTACTTGATAGGTTTATTGCTTAATAATTTCATTAATTGACCATTGAAATACTCTAGATTCACATTCATTGTACATTAACTTCTGGTAGGGTTAATCATTTTTTATCATTGATATCTTCAATGATCAATGATCAAATAAATTCCATGTCACCAAATCCACGATTCTGTTGCACTTCATATTACGATGAAGTTCATAGGAACTATGTTCCTGGTTCTCAATCTCGCTTTAAAGAGACTAGCTTACTCAACCTTTCTTTACACCATAACTTCGCCACGTAATTGTAGTACTCATAAAGGGGCTTACTCTCACATACACACACAACCGAATTAACTGGGGCTCGAGTGTCTTACATAGTCGCCTTATCCTTATGCTTATTTCATTCATAGATTATTAAAACACTCATCCAGAGATTACACACATTTACATAGGAAGCATGAATAACATCAAGGGGAATTCACACACAATGATAAAGGGATAACATTGGAACCATTAAACCAACTCTTTACATAATATTATGTAACTCGGAATTACCTCATACCCTTCAACTAGCCTAATTATACAATCTTGGGCACTTCTCTCGCTCTAGGCACTCTCATCTAATCCATGCCCAAAGGCTTACATAAATACTTGGAAGGTAAAACCTTCAAATATAACAAATCCCTAACAATAGCTATCAATTGTCTTGATTGTTGTATATTATTGATTACATACATACAAGGATCAATAGGGTTGAATCCTCCGTACTTCGAAAAAATCCACGTTACCCAACTAATTGCTCGATTACAACGTAATTAGGGAAAACAAACCCTATCCTTCTAGAATCATACAAACTTAGAGAAATACATTTAATTCAACAAAGAAAACTGACTCCCTTAGGGAAAATTTCAAGACCTTTAAGACATAATCAACAACATTGATTTTGGGAACTATGCTCCTACATCATGCATATCCAAAGAGGTACATGATATGATAGGTTGTAGTGATTAGTGCCAACACAATAATAATTACATGATCATTGTTTTTTTGTTTAACCGATTTATATCTAATGTTGCACAAATCTCTGATAGTCTAAGAGGTAGTTTACAACATGGCATCCAGAGACCATTAAAGATAGTATGGCATGATCCTATGTAGAGAATGGTATGATATTCCACTGAGAATATTAGGTTGAAAACCTTAAAGTTGAAAATTTCATAAAAGTTTAATAAATAATAACAAAGGAAGAAAGATGAGTGAGAGAATAATTTAGAAGTTCACTATAATCTTCGAATGATGGATCGGATTATAGGAAATAGCATGTTCTTATAAAAATAAATAAAGATAGCATGCTCATTGACAATAATTTTTTTTAAATGAAGATAAGTGTCGTAACTTTTAAGGGATTCTATGCAATTTATTTTTTAATTTAAAATTAAATTTAGTGGAGGTAAAATGAACTTTCATAACACGGATGGTTAATAAAGGAATTTAATTTAAAATTCAGATACCTTTATCATCGACTCATCATAGTCCAAAAAAATTCGTTTTGCTCGAATTGATGTTAAAAATGAATCTTCTTTTCTATCATGGAAACTTTAATGAAAAATATATTATTTTTGGGTTTAGCATTAAAATCATGCAAATTGACTGATAACCAAATTTCATTCCCACTCACTTAAAATGAACGTAATAACAATGAATAAAAAGAAAGAAATATGAGATTAGGAATTTAGTATTGTTAAATTGAAAAACTATAGGGATTAGATATATTTATAGAGGGAGAATAGTTCTATGGGATTTATTTTTGCAGACTAACTTTAAATTTTTGTGGAGGTAAAATGAACTTTATGACAAGTTATGATTCAAACTTTATTCCAATAACCTTGTAATCAAATCATGAAATTCTAAAAAAAAATTCGTTCGAGTAGGTGTTAAAAATGAAGAATCTTTTGCCTCGTGAAAATTTCAATGGAAATCACATTGTCTTTTGGTTTGGCATTTGGAATCATGCAAATTGACCACTCACCATATTTGATTCTCACACTTACAATGAACGCAACAAACAATAATAAAATAATAGAGAAAAAAGAATGAATTTAGTATCGTTAAAGAGCATCTTCCCAACCCCATAACACAACAATATTAATGGGGAGCCATATTTGCATTATAATTGGCATAGCATCAAGGAATAAATTAAATTTGGGATGAAACAATGACACATTCACCAACAACTCTTCTTCACATTAAATTTGGGAGTTAAGCTAATAGGACTACGAGTGGATGCAAAGGTAAGGACTCCTTCAACTTCTCCTCTAGTATGGTGTCCTTTATTGGTTTGTCTCTATTGTGGTGTATTTTATTGGTTTGTCTAAAGTGTGGAGGTTTTGAGGATTGGTTTGGGTTTGGTTAACTTTATAGTTTTGGAAAGCATCATATATTGTCATTGTTGAAATAAGTGGTGTCTTTTGTGTGAATTAGGAGAAAACAAATGTGGCATAAAGTACTGCATCAAAGAAATAAATGAAGTATGGAGTAGGGTTCCGAAGAATCTAGCTTATTAGACCAGTTGGAAAATCTAGCTCATTAGAACTGTTGGAAAATGGAGTCTGCACAACAAGTTAAGAGGCACAATGACATTAGAGACCATTGTGTGATGGATATGAAACGATACGTGGTAGAAATCCACAATGGCTATAAGAGGTAAATGTACATACAATTATTCATTTCAAGAAGCAACCAAAGCTTTCTTTGTAGATTATCACAATGTAGGAATGTGTAAGAAAAATGATTGCATGTTTGGGTGTTCTAATGTCTAATGCTTTACCTCCTAGTCGTGATTCTACTCCTACATTAGATTGGACATTTATGTTCATGGTTTCTCTTTTGAGCCTACAAAACTAAAGGGACCTCTTCTCTACCACAGGTTGAAATTAGAAGAAGGTGTAGTCGAGGTTTAAGTTGAAGCCATAAAAGAAGAAGAGTGGCACCTAGAAGTTGTTGAATAAATGTTGAGGTACCAAGTTCAAGATGATTCTCACTCTCGACACACATATTAGTTTTTATAATACGGTTTAATGTAGTGTTTATTTACTTAAACAATTGGTTAGTCAGTATACTTGTAGGGATATAGTAGGTTGGAATAAGGAAAATTGTTTAGTAGTCTAGTAGGATTGAGAATCTTTCAACTCTATTTTTTAAACATTTGAATTTGGCTTTATAAATTATCTTTTTATACCTCATAATTGTTTAATTCAACTATAATATTTTGTAATATAAAATGATACCATTAGTTTTTTTTTTTTAAATAAAAAAGTGGAACCTGCTATATTAGATTAACAAAAAAACTTTGACAAAATATACAGTAGTGTAGGTCTGATGTCACCAAAAATGCTACCGATTACCGGAAACCAGCATAGGTGGAGAGCAAATAGCAGTAGCATGATAAAACATGAAGTAAAGTAGCATCTGTCCTGCCCGGAGGAAACCAGGACAGATGTCTATAGTCCAAATTCACATAAAACAGTAACAGAACAAGACTAGGAACCAAGAGAGCATAAAAAACTAGGTGCCTGGTGACCTGTCGTCCTCGCCAGTCTGCCACGTGGACCCAGCCGGGATGGCAAATGCCTGCGCACAGAGGGGGCACTTCCGCTGAGCTGGAACATTGGAATATGCATCGAGGAGCAAGTCCAGGCGCTGGCCCATGATGAGGGCCCGATGCTCCAGGTCAGACATGTGGCCACGAAGGTCAAACACTAGAGCCAGGTGCTCTGCCCGGAGGAGAGAGCCATGCATACTGCCACCCGCGTCGCTGAGGGGAACATTCCTCGAGTCCACCGCCACTCCAAAACCAGTGTCGAACACCCTCTTCTCTGCATCAACCTCTACACCCTTCGTTTCTACTTCTTTCACCTGCATGTCATGGCTGTTGGGATTGTTGTCGCCTGGCCAGAGGATTTCTTCAACAATGCAGCCGGGGGTATCGTCTTCCTGTGCCGGAATAGGTCTATGTTCCTCCTGGTGAGTCGCCTCAGTGGCACGGGGCTTCTCTGCAATCGACAGGTCCTCCATGAGCGGGTCTTCCACCACGACATAGGTGGGAAACTCCTCCTCAGTACCAACCTCCTGCCGGTCTCCCGGTGTATTTGCCTTGACATCTCAACTACAACCAGCTCCCAGCTCAGCAATGGTGGCGAGCAACGCCAATTTCTCAGCCCGAGCTTTCTTCCGAAGTATGGAGGTCGCCAGAGCCAAAGCGCGCTCCAATTGCTCTTTCCGTCGTCGTTGCACCTTATGGGCATTCCAGGTCGTGCCACGGCGAGGCCTGCCTCTCTTTCTAGCCATGGTGAAAGAACAGAGCAGTTGCAGGGATAGGCAGATGAGCCAGGACGAGAGCAGTTGCAGGTGCAAAGTACGAGCAAACCGACTCTGTCTCGGCACACACAGAGACAAAATACCCGGACAATCCTTACCAAAATACAACGAAAATGCAGAGAGCCAGGGCGAGAGGAGTACAGGACTGCACCAGAGCGTCCAAGCGAAAAGCAGAGTCGAGGCAGGAGCAGTCCCGCTCTGTCCGGGCATATAAGAAATCAAATAACCAGAAGCCGAGGTCACCTGTCCTTATTTAACCCCTTCCATCCTGAGTGCACTGTGGGCGTAAATGATCGTGCGAGGGAGGAGTCCCTCCGTCGTATGGCTACAGCTATGGTCATCCCCCATCGTTAATGCAGACTTGTGGGTGGCGGCCATCGGCATTTATGCCCAAGCTGAGTGTTATTCCAACTATCGTCGTAGAGCTACGTGTCACCCCATCCGGGGAAAATGATACCATTAGTTAATAAATGACTCTGGCCATAAAAGTTAAGTTAATAGTATTGTGTATGAATGAACATATACATAATTAAATAGGAAAATAATAGAAATAAAAAATTTAAATTCAGTTTTAGTATTTTTAATGATGATGATGATGATTAACGTCCACTAAGATTGAATTGGTCTATTGGATCTTAAGAGGGTAAGTGATTACTTGTGATTCTATAGAATTTTGTTTATGTGCTCGAAAAGCATTAAAAGAAGCTTTCCAAGATCACCATAGTTTTGTTGAGTTAAGAGGTTAGGAAGGTTGGTTGAGTGACAAATATTTTGAAAAAGAGATCTAATCTGGATATAGACTAGATAATCTAAGAAAAAATACTTTTCATATTCAACCTTCTTAGGGTTACTCTTTTATTTTATAATATTTTAAGAATAAATTAAAAATAAATAATATATCATATATCATATTGATATTTGTAAAATATACATATATTAGATATATTTAATAAAAAAATATAATGAATATATAATAATAATTTAATTTAAAATTAGAACAAATATATATAAGGTATTTATGTATAAGATTTTTTAATTAAAAAAACATTACAAATAATTTTGGATTTCGTCATCATTACCTAGATATAACGTAATATCATTAGACAATATATAACTTTCAATTAAAATATAAATATAAAATGTATTAAGTTAGGAGACTTTTGATTGAAGTATAAAATGTATAAAGTTAGGAGACTCTTTTTTGGGATTTGTTTAACTAATAATGTAGTGCATCATTTGTTTGGTGGAGGAAAAGTAAACTTTAAAATATGAAAATACATGCATCCCAACTCTAAAGGATATTCGTATCTTTTATATATAGAAGGAGATATACCTTCTTGGATATATATATATATTATATATATATATATATATATATATATATATATATATATATATATATATATATATATATATATATATATATATATATATATGTCTAATAAATTTAAAAGGAGAATTGATACAAAATCAACTTTTGGAATCATGGTCATTAAAATAAAAAATTTGATATAGAATTTAAATAAGAATATTAACAATCAATATCTTAAGTAAAGATCAAAATAAATAATATTATTTAATCATTCTATTTGATTACTAAGTTTTCACTTCAAAATAAGTAAGTATTTAAAGTTTTCACTTCAAAAGAAGTAAGTATTTAGAGAGTGAAAACTTAAGTATTTATAAGTTTTCACTTCAAAAGAAGTAAGTATTTAGTGGAGGAAACTATTTAGTTTGATTTTTAAGTGATTATTATTAATGATATAAGTGAAATAATTTTAAAAAGAAATTAGTTAAATTAAATGTAGGGTTAATTTTAAAAATATATTAAATAATTAGTTAAAGTAAATATATGTATAAATGTTTTTAGGTTATTTGTTAATAATAGGGTTTAAAGTCAAAATAGTATATTGGTTAAGAATTCAACATGTCACTTGTTAGAATTATACAATAGTATATTGGTTAAGAATTCAATATGTCACTTGTTAGAATTAGAATTGAAAGTGAATAGAAAAGGCCATAATCATTCATCATAACCATTAGATCTAAACCCTATACCATTTATACATATAATTAATTTAATTGATTAAAATATTTAATTAAATATATATTATTATTAATTATAAAAATACATTTAATTAACTCTCTCAAAATTAGTAAATGCTATTACAATTAAAATATCATTCATTCAAATATTTTACATAAAAGAAAAAAATAATCACATTTCTGAAAAAATTCAAAAAATAAAATATTTATATTTACTTAAAAACAAAATTAATTATATATGAATATAAACTTTTTTACTTTATATTAACTAACATAATTTAAAAATAATAAATTTAACCATATATATATATAAACATAAAATTTCAACCATATAATGTGTATTTACATTAAGCATAGATGATATCAAACTTATATGGCTTACAACCTTATATGTGAATGTCAAACACCAAAGTAAATATTATTAATATATTTATTTATTTATATATAGAGAGAGGGGTTATGTGTAAGGATTTAAATATTAATATAAGAATTCTATAAAATATTTGTTTTTATTTTAATTTAATAATTATAATTAATATCAAATTTTATAAATAATTAAAATATAACTTTTGTAAATAATGATAAATTTGTTACTCAAATATTATTTATAAAAATTGTTTTAAAATAAATTAAAAATATTATACAAATAATAATATAAAAATATAATTATATTATTTATAAAAATTATTTTAAAATAAATTTAAAAATATTATATAAATATTAATATTTAATAATATAAAAGTATAATTTTACTTTGTAAATAATTATAATATATTAATTTTATTTTTTTCATCTAAAAACTAATATTATTATTATTATATATATTATATATATATAAAAACTATATCACCATCCTCATAGTTGGGACATGCCTACGTAGGAAACTAGATCTTTCCTAAGGAATATTATCCTACTAAAATATTTTAGTGCAATTGTTTATTGTCCAAGGGTTAAAAAAAAAAAGGCTTTCGTCCCTAACAAGATAAAACTATGCATACTACTTATTTATCCAAGGTAAAAACATAAAGAGAATCAAACCCATTATCCAGTGCTTGGAGGAGGTGTGGCCTCCTCCTCAACAACCTCAAGAACTAGTTAGACATTCCCCTCCCTAGCATGAGCTTGCTCCTAATGAAATAGTTGTTTTTCCACTTGAATTAAGTTTTCCTTCATGCTTCCAAGCTTGTAGGATCATCCCTTGGTTTTCCATCCCTCTACTACGACCTAAGAAATATTGATCCAAACTCCAAACACCATGCTGCAAACTACTTCAAATTTCCCTTCGAAAATTCGTAGGGTGTGGAGAATTTATTGTTGATCTCCATTGCTTGAGAAACCAATGTCTTGACCATCCAATACATCTCTTCTATATGAAAATACTTTGTTTCATGGGTTCAAGAGTAAACCAAGTCATCCACCCATTCTCACACCTCCTCCAACACGTTTAAATACAACATATTTTCTATCTTTGTTATTGTAGCAGCCTCCACCTCTCCACTTCTTCCTTATCCTTGGTCATGCACTTATCCTCATAATTCCTCTCTGCTTCCTTTGTTGCAAGTTCAACCCTAGCCATCAGATCCCAAGCCCATGAGAAGGAATCTATTCTATCCCCTACATTCCCCTTATTACTCATTCATTTCCCTCCTTTTCCCATTTCCCATGCCATCCTATAATCTTGAACCAAGCCTAGATAGGAAACCACACCACTACCCACAACACCACTCTCATCAATAGAAATTCCAATGGTCAAGAAACAAAGCAAACAAATAAGGTTCCTCAAGAAATGTAGGACACTTCCACACTAATCCTAACAAAAGAGAAGAAGAATTTAATCAAGAAAGAAAATGACAAAAGAAATCACACAATACACAGATATTTTACCCTAGAAACACTTAACCGGAAAAACCAACATTCTTTTGATCTTTCTTCTCTCTAGTTGTCTTATTCATTTAGAATAAAAGGTTACATGTCTAGCCTTGGTCCACACCTAAGACACAATCGACATCATACCCTCTTACACAGGAAAGAACAACCTTGTAGCCAATTCGGCTTACATATGCATGACCAACAACCTCCACTTATACATGAATTAACCTACAAAAGTGCATTCTATGATCATCTACAACAACAACCTTTACAGCCTTACGACACGCCTCTTTATAGGATTTACAACAAGAAAAACCATAAAGATTGGCGCCCAAAAATGGTTACAGATCCATGCATATCATCGGCTACAAATCCCACAAATCCCAACATTCTGTTACAGTCGACCCCAAGTCAGGTTTACCAGTCGGCCTTCATTCGGTCTCTAGTCGATCGTCTCATGCCTACACTTCAACCTCTTGTCGTCGATATCTTCAACTTCGAATTTACCCGGTCGACTTCCTCGACCTTCGACTTGTTGTCGATCTACATCGACTTCGACCTGTTGTCGATCTACCTCGACTTTGACCTACTATCGATCCACCTCGACTTCGACCGTCAATTGAATCACCTTGACTAGACTTTCACTGCAAAGAATATAATAGCCCAACATTCTCCCACTTGTTGTCTTCTTTGCTGAAATAAGATATTCCTGAACTTTTTCTCACAGACCCAGGGTAGCAATTCCCACAGCCTCTTTGCACCAAGAGAACTTCATAGTACTCATAGACTTGGTCAATGAGTCTTCTATGTTTTCCAATGTGACTAATTTCTCCAGTAGCATATTTTTACTTTCCACCATATCTCCTATGAAATGGTATTGCACATAAATGTGCTTAGTATTTGAATGATAAGAAGTTTTCTTTTCCGGAAATATTGTGCTTTGACTGTCGTAAATTACCTTCATAGCTCTCTGTTGAAACCCAATTCCTAAACACAACCTTTGAAGCCATACCATTACTTCACTTCCATGAGTGGCCACCATGTGTTCAGCTTCTATTGTCAACAAGGCTACGGCCGCCTGTCAGTTACTCATCCAACTTATTGCTCCACCGAACATCTTGAAGACATATATATTGGTCGGCCTTCGTCGATCAAGATCTCCATCCCATTCGACGTTGACAAAGCCATGTAAATATAATTTACCACTATCACCTCTAGGTTTTCTTTCATAGCATATAGCATAGTCCTTTGTGCCACACAAATACCTGAATACTCTCTTGAAAATTGTCCAGTGCTCTTTTCCAGGTGTTGACATGTACCTACTCAACACTCCCATTGCATGGAAAATGTTTGGTCGAGTGAAGACCATCGCATACATCAGAATACCAATCGCACTTGCATAGGGAACATGAGCCATGTCCTATATCTCTTCCTATGTCTTTGGACATTGTTCATGAATAAGCCTTGCTTCCACTGGAATTGGCACCTTCACCATTTTGCAATTCTACATGTTGAATCGTTTTAGAACTATTTCAATATACTTCGTATGATTCAATCAGATATTTCTAGCGACTCGATCTCTCTTAATCTCCATTCCCATAATGAAGTTAGATGCATCGAGATCCTTCATGTCAAACTTGGAGGATAGATGCTTCTTTACCTCCTTTATTGCATCCATGTTGTTTCCAATCAGCAACATGTCATCGACATACACCATTACATATATGAAACACCCACCTTCTTCCTTGGGACATATATAGTGATCATATTTGCTTCTCACAAATCCCAAAATAAGGATGTATGTGTCAAACTTATGGTACCACATCCTTGGCTTTTTTTTTTTACCATAAAGGGATCTTTTGAGTTTTCACACCAACTCTTGCTTTCCCTTTACTAAAAATCCTTTAAGATGTTTCATGTAGATTTATTCTTCCAGGTCCCCATGTAGGAACGTTGTCTTCACATCCATATGTTCTATTTCTAGATCAAATGTTGCAACCAAAGACATTAGCACTCTAATGGAAGTTAGTTTTGCAACAAGGGGGGAAATATCTTCAATGTCGACTCCCTCAACTTGGGGATATCCTTTCTCTACCAGTCGATCTTTGAACTTCTTGACTTTTCCTGCAACATTCATCTTCTTCTTGAACACCCACTTGCTATCGACATGATTCCTTTCACTAGGTAACTTAACTAAATCCCATGTCTCATTCTTGTACAAGGATTCCATCTCTTCTACCATGGCATCCTTCCATAGCTTATGCTATGTTGAGCCAACTGCCTCACCGAATGACTTGGGCTCATCGTCGAGGGAATTTAACATGAATGTGGAACAAAAGTTGGGTGGATTGAACCTTTCAACTAGTTTTCTTACTCTTTTTGACCTCCTTATCACCAGAGTCAATTGTTCCACCTCTTCCTCAGATTCATTCGACTCATATGAATCATATGTTTTGTTCCTCAATTCAAACCACACCATATCAGGAATACTCTTGGTCTGAATAACTTCCTCAGTCTCGGATTTACCTATGACTTCTCTAAAGACCACATCTCGATTGTACAATGTTCTCCTTGATGCAATATACTAGAGCTTACATCCTTTCCTACCTTCTTTGTATCTGATGAAAATACATTTGACTACCTCCTTGTCCAGCTTTCTCCTGTTTTCCTTAAGAACATGCACAAATTCATCATCGCCAATACTTTGAGATGTGCTACCAAAGGATTCTTACCTGACCATACCTCATTTGGAGTCGTGTCGACTAGCGCTGACGAAGGAGACATATTCACCACTTATCTTGCAGTCTCAACCACCTCCGCCCATAATTCTTGTGTGAGCCTAGCACCACTAAGAATTATCCCAGCCTTATCCATCAACGTTTTGTTCATTCTCTCTGCAACCTCATTTGTTGTGGGGTATATGGTGTGGTATTTTGGCATGCTATAAAACACTACTTATAGAACTTATCAAATTCCTTTCCACATAATTCACCATCATTGTCAGTCCTCAACACTTTAATCCTTTTCTCTGTCTGGTTTTCCACAAGAGCTTTAAACTCCTTAAATCTCTCGAAAACCTTTGATTTCTTCCTCAGGAAATATATCCATGTCTTCCTGGAAAAATAATCTATGAAGGAGACGTAATATAGGGATCCACCAAGTGAAGGCACTGTTAGCGAGCCAAACACATCACCATGCACCAGTTCTAGAATCCCATTTTCCCTTTTCTCTCCAGATGGGAACCTCACCCGACTTTGTTTCCCATATATGCAATGTTCAAAAAAGTTGACTTCTAAACCACATTCAGGAAAACCTTCGACCATACCTTTTCTTTGCATAGCTCGAATTTTTTTTTCTCCAATGTGTCCCAACCTCTCGTTCCATAACCTGGTCGAGTCGATTTCATCATGTCTTGTCAAGTTGGTTTGAACCAACTTGGCTTGAGTCGAGTCGATTTGTGTTGGCATCGAGTTGATTTGAGTCGTAGTCGAGTCAATTTCAAGAGAAATTATGTTGTTGCATCCAGTTGAGTCAACATTCCCTAACATCTTATACAAGGTACCAATCCAAAATCCTCTCATTAAGACCATTGCAACTCTGACCATTTTGCATGAATCCTTCTAAAACAGAGTATGCACACCTGCATCACTCATGTTACTGACAGATATCAGGTTTCTTGCAAAACCCAGAATGTGTAGCACACCTAGAAGGGTTTTTTTCCTCCCATCCTGTAGTGTCTATCAGACTCTTCCCCGTCCACCAATTCTGGTTGTCGAGTCGTCCCCCAAGAAAACATCACCCCATCATATCATTCATATTCACAGAACCATTATTTATATGATTTCATATGGTAGGATGCTCCTCAATCGATCAACCAAACATCTTGAACCGACTTTGTACTAGTCAACGCCATGTATACATCACCTCTCTTTTTCGAGGTCGTATTTATCTCAGTCGACTACTTCTCGTCAGATCTAGCACTGCCTTTTTTTCCTTCAACTTACAATAATTTTTATAATGCCAAGATTTACCGCATTTCCATCATCTTCGCGTCGACTGAACCGAGGATTTATATCTACCCTTCAACTTATACTTTCTACTAGAGAATATTCCTTTATCTTTGTCTATTGTTCGGCCTCTCACTACCAGAGCATCTTTGGTCGATCCTTCCATGTTATTTCTTCTCATTTCTTTCAACAACAAAGAAGCAATCACATCCTCTAGCACTAGTGTGGTTATATTACTATCAATAGCCACAACTAAGATATCTCAGGATTCTGTAAAAGAAAATAATAGGTTGATACACTTCTCCTCATCAGTGATCTTTATATCCATAGACAATAACTAGCTTAACACGGTTTTAAACGCATTTAAATGCTCAGTCAGCAAACTGACATCACTCATCCTCAAAAGATACAGTTTCTTTATGAGAAACATCTTATTTAACATAGATTTCGATTGGTATAAGCTTCCCAACTTGTCCCACAATTTCTTGGTTGAATATTCACCTGATACATTCAGCAACACTGAATCTGCAAGACAAAGTCAAATCTTACTTCTTTCTTTTCTTTCGATTTTCTCTCGTTCTTCCATCGACATTCATTTTGGATGGGTACCTGGACATACCGTTGTCCATTGTTCTTGATCTACAAGAAGATATTCCATTTTAAGCTTCCAAAGCACAAAAATTTGGCCATTGAATCTTTCTATCTCTATTCTAGAAATGATCTCCATTCTTCACTGCGATCTTTAAAACAATTTATGAATTACGACTCTTATTGTACCTAGGGTTTAGTTCTCATATTCAATATAGGAAATTCAATATTTGATATACTCACCAAAGCATTACACTTCTTTGATAACTCACTTGTCAGGGTAGATCTAAGCTTTGATACCACATGTCAGGAAATGCAGGACACTTCCACACTAATCCTAGCAGAAGAGAAGAAGAATTTAATCAAGAAATAAAATGACACAAGTAATCACACAATACACTGATATTTTACCCTGGAAACCATGAACCGGGAAAACCATCATTCCTTTGAGCGTTCTTCTATCTTGTTGTCTTACTCATTTGGAATAAAAGGTTACATGTCTAACCTTCGTCCACACCTAACACACAATTGACATCATGCCCTCTTGCATAGGAAAGAACAACCCTGGATCCAATTCGGCTTACATATGCATGACCAACAACCTAAAAATGCACATGCATTAACTTGCAAAATTTCATTCTATGTTCACATACAACATAAGCCTTTATCACCTTACAACATGCCTCTTTATAGGATTTACAAAAGGAAAAACCATAAATATTGGTGCCCAAAAAAGCTTACATATCCATGCATATCATCGGCTTCAAATCCCACAAATCCTAGGATTTCTTTTGAGTGTTTTTCTCTCTTGTTGTATTATTCATTCAGAATAAAAGGTTACATGTCTAACCTTGGTCCACACCTATGACACAATTGACATCGTACCCTCTTGCAAAGGAAAGAATAACCTTGTAGCCAATTCAACTTGCAAATGCATGACCGACAACCTACACTTACACATGCATTAAACTACAAAAGTAAAATATATGATCACCTGCAATAGAAGCCTTTATGGCCTTACAACACACCTCTCTATAGGCTTTACAACAGGAAAAACCCTAAATATTGGCGCCCAAAAATGGTTACAAATCCATGCATATCATTGGCTACAAATCCCACAAATCCTAGGATTCTATTATAGTCGATCACAAATCGGGTTTACCAATCAAATACCAGTCAACCTTCATTCGGTCTCTAGCCATTCGTCTCACACTCGCACTTCGACCTCTTTTTGGTTTACTTGTCATCGATATCTTCTACTTCGACTTTACCCGGTCGACTCCTCTACCTTTGACTTGTTTTAGATCTACCTTGATTTCGACCTGCTATTGATCCACCTCAACTTCAACCTTCAGTCGATCCATCTCGACTATAATTTCACCGCAAAGAATATAAAAAACAAACATATGTCTCCTATAAACACCCTCATTCCATCCTGAGAAACCCCTTGAGCCTACACAATTGTCACACATCCAAGTCACCTCTAAGCCACCAGATCCTATTGTTCTACCCTAAGACAACTAGTCAAAGGGGAGCAGGCCTTCACTAGTTAGGATATGGACTTCACCAGATGGGATATGGCCCCCACTAGGCTTATGTCATTTCCTTTACCATTTCTTGTTTGAGCTACCCATTCCTACTACAAAATGGTCATCCAAAAATAGGCTTCTCCATCTCCTAGATCCCATCATTTCTTGAATGCAAAAATCCTTAATCCTCTTATCATAATTACCCACCCTCTTCACAGTACCATCCGCCATGATAGCATATCCACCCAACATTAACCACATTTTTTCTCCCATATACCCCTCACACTTGTGAAGAGCATACGCCATGAAGACCTTAGGTGGGAAAGGGAGTGTTGTACCCTATCTCCGCCTACATATCATTCCTCTCTCCCACAGGAAAAGGCTCATCATTTACTTTATAATGAAAGGATACCTCCCACATCACTCCCTTATGACTAATCAAAGAGGTGGCATGGCAGGGCACATGTACATCTGCCTCCCAACTTGTCAACACATAGACGGGGTGTAAATATTTTAATTATGATTTTTACTAAAATTTAACATTTAATATACTCATAGAGTGCACTCAAACCACTAAAAAACCTTAGTGATCTTGGTTTCCATCATCCTTCATGGATTTTTTATTTGGAGTGAGAATATCCCCTCCACCTCCTCCCTCTGACGTTGATTCATTCCAAGCTCTGATTTCTTCCATATGTAAATCTATCAAACATACTCCTTCCCAATTTGTTAAGAACTTGGATGAAATCCCTAAAATCATCTTCCACCTTCAAATGAATGTGAAATGGAACTAAATCTCATAGATAGATCTCTAATCAAACACTTTACATGGATATGGTAATTTGGATTCAAAAGAATTAGGTAGGTTTAATCAAAGGTAAGCTCGCACTCTACTTTTGTGGTTGGGGGTTTTACACATTTTACTTTGAAAATAAAGAATATAGGGATTTAATCTTCTGAAGTAGGGCATACTTCTATGGCACCAAAGGGTTGTATATAAATAGGTGTACACTATATTTTATCCTATAAAATGGAATTCCCTCAGTATTCCCAGTATGGGTGAGGTTACCCCATCTTCTACCGCACTATTGAAATGGTGATATCATGAAGTATATGTAACACCTTGGGAACCTACATAAACAAAGTTGAACCAAAAGATGGAATGTTTTCCTATGCTCGCATTTGTGTCAAAGTGGATTCAAAAAAAAAAATTCCTTGAGCAATCCATCTAACCCTAAACAACCAGACACACATTCAACCTATGGACTATGAAAATATTCCATTCAAATATAAGCAGTGCCATGAATATAGGCATTTTGGTAAACGTTGACCAACACGTTGTCCTAGAATAGGAGGTTCGAGAGAAACAAGATCAATATCAATAGGAGAAGGAAAATAAGACAAGAAACAAACAACTAGTCAATGCACCATAGGTCAAGGAAACACAATCTACAGTTGTATAAACAAAAACTTTAGGAACATGTCAAATAATGGATCAATCCTTACTATCTTGTTTTTCAAAGTAGACAATAAACAATCAAAAAGTATTTCCTTCAAAAGGTAAAGGGCCCGCCCCAACAAGCAATAAGTAATAAATCATTTCTCATGTGGATAATATCCCTACCACGTAAATAGTAGGAATTCCTTTATTTAATGTCATTTCCTCTTTCGAAGTCCCAATTTTGGGAGAAAATTCTAATTTTGTCTCCTCCCTAGAAATGAATCATGAAATACATGATAAAGAAGAAGTTTTTCCACATATTCCTTTCAAATGCAATGTAATATTCACTTAGAATATGAGGATAAAGACAAGCTTGCAATAGAAGGAAAGCGACAAAATAATGTTGGTAGGAAATGTCACAAGGAAAAGAGGGAAGAGGAAATTGAAAAAGATAAAGAACTAGGATACCAACTTACACTGGATAAAGTTATGAGAACCACAACATGAGAAAGGAATCAAAGTGGTCCCAATCTACCTTTGAGCAAGACCCACAAAAATACAACCAAATGATGAAAGTTGTCTCCTAGAATTGTATAGGCTTGGGGGGACAAAACAAGGTAGAATGAGTCAAGGACTTGAAAAAATTAGAGAAACCTTCAATGTGTCTTCTCTAAGAGACTAAATTGGAGGTTGAAGCATCCCTAGAAAAATGTAAAAGAATATATAAATATAGTGAGGGTCAAGCAATTAGCACTAGAGGGGCCTTTGGGAGTATTTGCACAATATGAAACAACACAAGTATGAGATTGAATTTTTATCAGCAAAACCAACATTGGTTGTTATTCTTACACATCTCTATTCAGGTGAAACCTTAAATGTAATAAATGTATGCATATCCTCTTTATAATTTGAAAAGTTTGAATGTTGGGACTCTCTAATGGCTTTGAAAGGGTCTAAGTTTTGGAATCAAAGTATTGTAGTAGGACATTTTAATACCGCCATGTGCCAAAAAGAGAAGAGAGGAGGTAACATTGTTAAAAATACCTTAAGGGATTGGATGGAAGACTTGATCTCCCTAGAGAATTTAGTGGATATAAAACTGTCTAAGGGTAGATTTACATGGTCAAATAAGAGGTTAGGTCCAAGTCATATTGTGCTTGACTAGATAGATTCCTTGTACAAGGATCATTTTTGGAGAGTTCCTATATATCTACTTCTAAACTTATCCCATGGACCATTCCAACTCATATACCTATCACACATCAGCTAACCAAAATCCCTAATTATGGGCCTATCCCATTCAAGTTTAATCTAGTTTTGCTGCAAAAAAAAATCGCTATGAACATTATCTCTAAAACATGGAGTGGATGAATAAGTGGATCACTAGTATATCTGGGAACAAAAGATAAATCTCTTAAGATTTATCTCAAGGAATGGGATAAAACCTATTATACACCATCGAAAAATAAATAGATAGGATAAAAAGGAGAAGCTTCATCAAATCCATGAAAATATAGAGAAATAACAAGTCATGATTGAGTTGTTAAAGGAGGAGAAATAAGCCTTCCACAAATATCAAAATTCTCTAAGAATTGGAGAAGAAATTTGGAGCTTAAAGTCTCAATGTTTATGGCTTAAAGATGGATATAGGAACACCATTTATTTTCACAAACAAGCTAGGGCCAGGATTTGGAAAACCAATGTTAAGGATATTCTCACCCTCGATGGGAGTTTAGCCTCCAATTATGAAGAAATTAAGGAGGAAGTTGTTTCTGACTTTGTTGATATTTATGTTGAAAAGGGTGGAGTTGATCTGGAATATTCTGCATATTTGTTGCATAATATCCCCTCTCTAGTCTCACTTGACAAGAATCTAAAGGTAACTAAAGAAGTTTCTGAGGAGGAGATAAAGAAATCAATTTGGGAGCTCGTGCCAGATAAAGCCCTAGTCTAGATGGGTTTACCATACACTTCTACAGAAGTTGTTGGAACACCATAAAATTTGATTTAATTCATATGATCAAGTACATTCAAAATTGTTTCAGAATTCATGGAGCAATATATTCTACCTTTTTAGCTCTAATTCCAAAATAAGAGAATCCCTCCTCCATCTCAAGATTTTGTCCAATCTCATTATCTAATGATTCACACAAAATGATTTCTAAAGTGATAGCCAACATGCTAAAAACATTGCTTCATAAGATAATATTAGAAAATCAAGGAGGGTTTATGGCAAAGAGACAAATCATGGACACAATTATTTAGTTCAAGAGGTGATCCACTCCAGCAAGTTTAAAGGACACTAAGGTATTCTTATTAAACTATACATGGCTAATGCATTTGATTGGGTTAGACATTCATTTCGTTTTGAAGTAATGAAAAATGAGGGTTTTGCTAGGAATTTATAAGATGGGTTTCCTCCTATATAAGCAACCCATGAATGTCTTCTCTAGTTAACGAGTGATCCTATGGCTTATTCAAGGCAAGTAGAGGCCTAAGACAAGGATATCTTATGCCTTATCTTCTCTACACTATAATTCTCAAATCTCTTTGCATGTTGCTCGAATATGAAAGAAACTATGGGAACCTCCCTAGAATTAAAATAGAAAGAGGTTTCAAGAGTATTAACCACTCTCATTTTGTTGATGATACTCTATTATTTGGGAGGGGGCTCCACTTTCATAGTGCAAAGATTCAATAAATTCTTGGATCTATAACTGCAAGCTTCTGGAGACCTGATTAATCATAATAAATGCCATATCTATGCTTGGAATGTGAATAAAAATATATGCAATGAAATATCAAGTGTATTTTAGGTTCCCCACAATGAAACTTGTGTTGATATTATGGTAATTGTGAGAGGTATTAACCTCTACATGTAAACTTTGATGAGACTAAAATATTTTGGGAAGTAAGAAAAACCATAGAAGATTAGGAAATAACCTTAGAATACAAGTCGACTCAAGATAATAATTTATATTAAATTATTATCCTCCAGAAGTAGAAGTCATACCAGTTAAGTCACTTGGAGGACTACAAATAAGAGGGTGCTAGAGCTTATTTGACACAGTCATTCTGAAAGCTACATAAGGACAAGTAGTGCACATGACTGGAGGAGAGTTGCAGCCGCAACAATGGTAACTTGGGAGTTGGTTATGGTTGGACTTTCTGCCTTGTCTTTGGTTATATTTGCTTGGTACGCTAGCCTTGGAGAGAGTTACGCTACCTTGATTGGCTATTGTTTCTAGAGTTTTCTTCGAGAATTATTTTGTATGGCAATCTTAAGGTGTTCGAGGGTGGCCTTTTTGCTTATGTTTGGGTGACAATATTGCTATATTTTCTATTGTGAAACAAGCACATCTATTTTTATAACAGATTATGGGCCCATACTATCTTCGGACAGTCTAACACTAGAAGGTATATTGGGAGGATTTATCTTTGGAAGGTATATTGGGCCCATACTATCCTCGAACAGTATAACCAAGTCCCAAGTCTGGTTATTTACCAAGGAATCCATTTCCTTTTTCAAGCCTTGCTCCCACTTAATTTTGGTGTTTACCTCCATTGCCTCTTCATAACATTCTGCTTCACCAAAATCAGTCAACAATAAATAATACAATGAAGGAGAGTATCGTTCAAGGGGTATACTTAACCTAGTAGATATTATAACAACACTTGCAGGAGTTTGAGGTACCTACTGCTCCTGTTATTGTACATTTTGATTTTCTAGTACCTTTGGAGTTTCTTTTTCAGTAATCTCATCAAGCATTGTGTATTCTGGTTTTTATTTTTCTTGTATCTTTCCCTGTAACTGATCTTTGTACATGACCTTCTCATTGAATATGACATCTCTACTCCTAATGATTTTGTGATTTTCATAATCCCATAAGCAATAACCAAAATCATTAACATCGTATCCGAGAAAGGTACACTTCTTGGATTTTTCTTCAAGCTTTGTTCTATTTTCTTTATCAATATGGACAAATGCTTCACAACCAAAAGTCTTCAAAAAAGAATAGTTTACCTTTTTACCAGTCCATTCCTCCTCTAGAATTCCACCATCCAAAGAGATTGAAGGTCCTATGTTCATTAAGTAAATAACAATATCTATAACATCTACCCATAACTATAAGGGAAGACCAGCATGCAATCTCATACTCCTTGAACACTCCATGATTGTCATGTTCATCCTTTCTAACACGCCATTTTATTGTGGTGTTCCTTGAACTATCTTCTCTCTATGAATCCCATAGTATGAAAAGTAATCATCAAACTCCTTGATGCAATATTCACCTCCTTTGTCTGATCTGAGAAACTTCAACCTTTTTCCTGTCTCATTCTCAACCAAAGCTTTCCATTTCTTAAAAGTATCAAAAACATCACATTTTTGTCGAATCCAATAAAACCAAGTTTTTCTAGTTGCATCATCAATAGAAGTAACATAATAACGAGAGCCACCAAGAGATGATAACTGAGTTGGTACCCATACATCTGTATGCACAAGATCTATATTTTCACTCTTATTTTCTTTTCCGACTCTGAGAAATATGACTCTCTTATGTTTTCCATAAACACAATGCTCACGGAAATCCAAATAAATTTGTTTAAGATCTGGAAACAAATTTATTTTGTGAAGTATTTGCATCCCCTTCTCACTCATGTGTCCAATCCTATGATGCCATAGTGTTGTATCCACTCATGTAGAATCTAAAGAAATAGAGGAATCAATATTACTAGTACATAAATACAATGTACTTACCTTCTCTCCTTTTTCTATCACCAATGATCCTTTGGTGACCTTCCACACCTTATTTGTAAATATGGATATACAAACTTCACTTTCCAACTTCCTTGTTGAAATTATATTTTTCCTTAGATCTGGAACATGTCTTACCTCTTTCAACAACCATCGGTTTCCATTCCTTTTCTTTATTTTTACCATTCCCATTCCAAGAATTTTTCATGGTGCATCATCACCCAAATGAACCTATCCAAAATCACCTTGAACATAATCTAGAAAATGTTTCCTATGAGGTGTGGCATGAAATGAAGCCCCTGAATCTACTACCCGAGACTCAAAAATATTATCTATAGAAAGAATCAAATGATCTTGTAACACATCACCTGTTACATTTGCTTCCTGAGTTTTCTCTTGTTGTCCATCTCTTTGTTTCTTTGGAGTTCTGTAGTCTTTCTTCAGATGTCTTTTATTCCCACAATTCTAGCACTATATCTTTCCAAGTCTGGATTTGGATCTTCCCTTCCTAGAATTCACATGGTTTCCTTAGCCCTTTCCTCTATCCTTTTCTCTTCCCCTGTTCTCCATGTTCAACGCATTACCCGATGTCTCACATGTGCTTTTCCATCGCATTTCCTCGCTAAGGATAACATGAACAACATCATCAAATTTTAAAGTGTTTGAACCAGAGACAGAGTTACTTACATCCATTACCAAGTCGTTCCATCTTTATAGCAATGATCACATGATTAGAAGAGCCCTGACCTAATCATAAAAGTCCACTTTTACAGAACTTAGTTTATTAGTAATTGTATTAAATTCGTTTAAATGATCTACAACAGACCTGCCTTATGACATCTTCATCTTAAATAATCTCTTCATTAGAAATAACTTATTGAATGTCGAGGGTTTTTCATACAGTTTAGCCAATGCATCATCAACTCCTTCATTGTCCTTTCTTTCGAAATATTGAAAGCCAATGACACTTCTAGGCTCAATTGTATTGTTCCTAGAGCCTTTTTGTCAAGAACCTCCCATTCTTCATCCTTCATGGCTGTCAAATTCTTTTCTATTACACCCAATGGTAGGAATAGATTCTTCTGATATAAATAATCTTCCATTTGCATCTTCCATAACTGGTAGTTTTGGCCGTTAAATTTTTCAACCCTAAACATTTCATCTTATGCCATTGCTCCCACATGAACCAGGAACCCTCTTTTCCTGTGAGTTACCTTTCTCTCTGATACTAGTTGTTAGAAGAAAAAAAATCACAGAGAAATAAAATAAAACAAATGCGGAAATAAAACATAGAAGATACACAATACAATAGAGATATAGATATACGTGGTTCACCGAGTGTGGGATACGTCCACCAGAGAAATTCTTGAACATTATCTTTTTAGGCTTGTCGTTGTCTCTAAAAGGAGGCTTGCTTTGATTTCCATGTTTTGAAATCCTCTTGACTGAACTAAAGCTACCAAATAGATCTATTTTTCAAATTCCTTTCATTGAATTTTGGATATGAGTAGGAAAAATGGAATTGCTCTAGCCAAATCACTTCATATTTTTCCAACACTTGATGGGGGAAGAGGGAAAATCCTTTGGTGATTATGTGTTAAGATAGAAGAGTAATTTATCTTCCTGCTACCATTTCCATCTTGGTTTATTCCTATCTAAATATCACCCTATTTCTTGCTAACCACAATTTCCAACAAATTTATTTTGGTAAAGAAACCCACACCCTTTTGAATAGGGGTAAGGAAATGTATAAGGATGAAGCAAGCCTGAAAATCTAATGTTCAAGAATTCAGAAAACGACAACGACATAGAGGTTGGACACACGTGCAGTGGGAGATCATTTAGAGACGTTCCTCTGGTGAACTTGTTTGAGAAGAATCATGAACCACCAGCACAGGAAGAAGGGTTCTACAGTGGAGAAGAATAAGAGTTACTGAACGAGGAACATTCAGAGTCCACTAGGGAATAATAAGGGAAGACTGAAGAACCTTGCCGAGAAGAGTCAGAAACTTCAGGAACTGCACAGTCTGTTGAATTAAGTATTATTACTCCTCATGTTGTTTTAGCAACATTAAGTATTGTCGAATTCATGAAACCCAAGTCGGAGTCGCAGTGCATTATAGAGATGAAAGAAATCAAGAAGAGAGTAGTTGAACCTGTTTGGGAGTTTGATCGGAGGTTTAAGACCCTAACAGGTCATTTGAGTTTTCAGATTCTAGACGAACAGAATAAAGAACGGTTCATTGCTTCCCTCTTACCACACATCAAAGTCCCTCTAATGCAACAGAAGATCACTTCGCAAGCTGAGGTGCTAGAGATCACCGTGAAACTAGAATCAAACCCTATGGGAGAGTCCAGCTCATGTATAAGTCAAATTTTAAGTCATGTCACTAGCTTATCACTGCAGGTCGAAGATATGAAAAAGATAAGGGGAAAGATAAAAGAGAATATATTTGGTGTATCATATGCAAATCATAGGGACATGAAAAGGAGCATTGTCCTATATTCCATGAGTACTTGGCTTCAGGAGCTCTGATCCCTTTGAAGTAGGTTACTCTACCTTGGTGCGAGGTATGTAGAAATCGACATCACCCTGGTGAATGTTATTACTTGCAAAACTATGTTCGTACACGCACCAACCTTTACTGCACATTCTGTAAATCTATGGAGCATGATGAGAAATATTGTAGGGATTATGACCTCTCGCATGAAATATCAAGAAACACATATAGAACTCAAGGCAAAGTACAACACAAAATAAATACTATGCAGTTTAACTCCCCAGGAAGAAGAAAATTCAACACTCGTGGTGGATTCAGAGGAAGAGGACGAGGAGGAGGTATGGGCCAAAGTCGAGGTTATATCATTTGTTATAATTGTAAACAACCAAGAAATTTTTCAAGGGACTGTCAGAACCCTTGTACCACTTGTAGCTACTGCAACTCATTTGAACATGTTATTGAAGATTCTCCCGTGCTATTAGCCAAACTTCAGGAGAGACGAGGAGGAAACCCACAAGTACAATTAATCTCAGCAGAACCTTGTGGAGTGGATCCTAGAGTCGTTTTTATCACTAGAGGGGGAGTTGCTATGGGAGAAGATAGGATGACTCCAGCAAATACTACAAACGAATCAGAGGTCAAAAGAATTGTAGAGAAGACACCAGAGTTTGATCCAAGGAAAGAAAATAATATATTTGAATAGGCAAGAAGCAATTTGGAGGAGATGAGGTTTATGCATCAAAGGAAAAATCAGAAGTGAGAGAATGTGGGATGCCTCTAGCATTTGACCGGTCTGCATCACCGAGAGAAGGAAAAGAGGTAAGAAAGCTTGTTATCTTCTTGTATATGTTCATTTATTAAGGATGAAAGAGCCTGTTGACGGGTGAAATCGATCGTCCGTCAACTGGAAGAGTGGGACCGGTCCGGGGTTGTCTAATAACCCAAGCCGTTTGGGATGAACCACCCTGACAGGTTTAGCAGCTCCGTTAGCCGATCTAAGGTCCTAAGAAAACAAAAGAAAAACTATTCTAAACTAACTAATCTAACTAAAACTAACTATTAAACAAACTAATAAACTAATCTAACTAAAACTAACTATTAAAACAAACTAAACTAATCTAACTATTCTAACTATTCAACAAACTAATAAAATAATCTAACTAAACTAACTATTAAAACAAACTAAACTAATCTAACTATTCTATATATACAATCTACTAACTAATACTATACTAACTCTAACTAATTAACTATCTAACTACTAACATAAATAAATATTCTTCACAAAATGTACAATATCTACAATTTACAGATTTAAATAAAACCTGAAAAAACTCATTTATATTTTGTCCTAAGACAGAGAGAGATATTTTTTGTTGATTTTATAATTTTATGAACAGAAATAAAACAAAAAAAAAATACTAACTAAACTAAACAACTATTATACTAATTCTAACTACAGTTCTAACTAAACATAAATCTAACTAAACTACTTAAATTACACTAACAAATAAACTAACAAAATAAATCACAAGTTGACCTGGAGAAACGCTCCAGTTTTGTCCTGTATGCAATGATTGTCTCAGCTGATCGAAGGGAGAAAACCTGCACCGAATTATCCAAGAGCTCCTTGTAAACAGAAAGTTGCAGTGCTCTTCGAATATGATTACAGGACAAACAAGACATAAAAAAATTACAACAATCTTATGTTTTATAAATCTTCACAGTTAGATAAACCCGTATGCAAAGACTTATACAAAATAATTCAATTGATGAAGAAGAGAAATCTGTCATTCATTAACTGAATAAAATAATTGTTGTATTTTTAAGTATTGAAAGAAATCAGACATGGATCATATTAATTAAATCACATCATTTTGCAATAGACTATGATAGCTAAAGTAGTCTATAATCAATTGTTAATGACATGCATAAACTTGAAACAAAATATTGATATTATGAAAGCAAAAGCTGTAGCAGAACATCAACTTCTGTCTCAGTTTGTATTAGAATTCCATAGCCTGGTTCTCCCACAAGTGAGGATGATCCTTATTACAAAAATAATAAGTATTTAAAGAGCTTCCACAGGGTAAAACATCCCTGTGGAAGTTATCAAAACTGTTTACATAAAATCTGGGAAGATATCCCAAGTTTAACTAAACTAGGAACCTAAAATAAAACTAAAAACACACAAATATCCCCTAAACTGTCCAGCATGTCCCATGCAATTCGAATTTACCTGAAAAGGGTCAAAAATAGACAAGTTAGAAGGATCCTTTATTAATAAAATGATAAAAATCTAATTCTATAGACGAGCTACAGAATCTTGCGATTCTGTAGCTGGTCTAAATAAGAAACAGAATCAGCATTAAAATCGATTGAAAATCTTTTAAATGATTAAATTCAATTAACATCCAATAGCTATTTGAAAACGAATCATTCAATTTAAAATTGTTATACCATTCGAAATCAAACAGGATCAAGATCAATCAAATGAATACAGAGATACGCATACTTTGTTTCGTTTGTTACCAAAAGTCGAGTGAACAGAATCATAATCAAACCGTTTATGAACTCGTTTCATATCCAATTGAAACCGATATAATCAAACAAATCATAGGCAATTGTTATGATGCCTTATCAACAAGAGATACGATCGAATCCAAACAAGATCCTTTTCAAATCGTTATAACTGTATTGACATAGCAAACGATTCATGCCACGAGTGGATTAACTCAAACTGGCGTGAAAATCAACTCAAATGAAATCATAACAGGATCAATTAATTGGTAACAGAATTCGTAAGAATTATCCGATCGTTTGTTATTGCAAAATGGGGCAGACAAAATCATTCACGAAATCATTTCTTGAATTCATTTTGAAACAACTATTACCCGAATTTCCTCATACGAATTTAACAGAATGACATAAGTCGAACTGAGTTAACAAACTCGTTTGAGAACAGAACTGTAATCAAAATTATTTTTGATACAAATACAATTCATAAAATCTATCAAACTAACTGAAGATACAACAATCCAATTAAGTGAATCAAACGGTTGGGTTTTAACATAGTCATCGTGGATCAAAACCGTTCTATGATTCAGGCGTGAACATCATTTGCACAGACTTAAATGAGAGTATCGTTTCCATAAAAACAGAGTCATTCTTCCCAACTTGGAAATGATCAGATTTAGAACAATATATGACAAAGCATATCAAAAGACCGTAACAACCAAATTCACGAAATCGTTTAACAACCACGACATACAAACTAATCATAATGAAATCAAATCAAAACAAAATCATATTCTAAATCTAGCATGAAAAACCTATTTTTCAGATTAGATACAAAACAACTCCAATTAAAAGCAAACCATCCATTTCGTTAACTCAATCAGACAAACCAATCAATCAAATCCAATCGAAAACCAATCAAATCCGATAAAAATCTATCCGTGGCTAAACTGGGAATGATCAAATCATGTATCCAAAATGAAATTTCATTTATTTTTAGCAAAGCGAAAAATATACAGGATGAACACATTATGACAGAACCATTTCGAAATATAAACAGATCTATTTGAAGACCAAATTCAAATCATTATATTAATCCTGGTCATTCGCACAACAAAAACGATATCGGAATTCATACCTGTGTGGCGAGCTGACAGCTTGATCATGACAATTTGGAGTTGATAACGGTTGTGGTCGATTCAACATTCTTGAAAACGATGGAGCCAGTTGTCTTCTGCTTCCTATCAGTTGCTTGGAGCTTGTCTCTTTGACTGGTCAATACTGCGACTTGATTTTCCAATGATTGGATTTTCGATTGCAGAATGGGAACGTCAATGTAGTATTGTTCCAGCCACAAATCACATTGGTCATAGGGTGACTGTGTTGGCTTTGAAAGTGTAGGTGAGGGTTTGATTATATTTCCAAGGGTTTCATTAGGTAGTTTGATCCCAGGGTAGCTCGGATTATTCTTTAGGCAAGGGGGAAGATTCGAAACGAAATCATAAGGTGGCTCGGGGCATAAACCCTGTGAGTAAGGGTACTCACTGGCTAGGAAACGTTCTATGTCAGAGTCTGAATCCTCACTAAGGACTATGGGCTTCTGCTCAGCAGAGGGTTTAGGTTTGTTTCTAGCCATCCTCGAAATAAGTCGAGCGTTCTTTTTACCCTTAGCAACAACAGTAGGGTTTGCCTTGGCCCTTTTGCTCGCAGGCTTTTTAATAGCCTCAGCCTTCTCTGCTACAATGTCTGGTAAGTCCACATCAGGGTCGGCCGAGGGTTTAGGAGAAGGAAGTAGGAGATGGAAGGGCACGAGTGGCCCGACCTTGGTTTCATTTACCACAGGCTTGTCAACCTGGACAGGGTCTGTATCATCAAAACCATTTCGAGCGATGAAAGCTCACCAGCTATCACCGTGGAGACTTAAGTGATAAACAATGATAATTTTAATGAGTCCATGGTGGAACAGGATACTGTCATCCTTCTCCCTTTTAAACCTTTTCGACATTTTGTACAGGCTACGTTGGAAGTAAAAGGGCGTATTCAACGGGTATCCCATAAAATTCATTAACAAACGCAGGTGGTAGAGAAAGACAAGTCCATATCGACCTTCACAGGTCACGAACTGTTTGACTATTATGAAAAGGTCATGCCAACGTGGTTTAAGCATGGATATGGGCATACCTCTGTCACAAGATGTGACCTTTCGGGAGACGAACAGTAGTGGCCATGGAACCTCTTCCACTTTCGAATTTTTGAACCAACGTTGTCCCGTGGCAGGTAACCCTGTAGCAGAACTAATAAACTCCTCGTTGATTTCCAACTGGATGTCACCCACCTTGGCTCTACAACTATCGAAAGACAGGGCGAACTGTTGTGCCACAACTAGATTAAAACCCTCAAATTTGTGCACGAAGGTGAGCCAACAGTTATCCTCCAAGTCTTTCCGGGCATTGTCAAATAGCAGCAAGGATTGGATACCATTCGGCTCGATTCGCACCACTGGTGCCATGGAGCCGAGCACACGATGAACTAGCCAGGGTTTGGGTCATAGCATACACAGGAGTAGAGTGCACGAAGGGTTACCCGAGCGAACAGAGGTAAAACAAGGATAAGGGATAGACATTAATGTCATCATGCGAAGGTGGTGGAGCTTATCTCTGTCATGCATAATAGTTATTGCCAAAGTACAACCGTCAACTTATAGCTGTTCTACCCATTATAGTATAGTTCAAAAATCATGTCACTTGGTCGACCAATGAAACCAATAGTAAGTGTATAAACCAACGTGCGCAATCAACGTTATGCCAAAGTTTTAAACCATCAACATTCAATTTGAAACCAATACCAAATGTTTAACCATGCGCCAATGTATTGTAACAGCTCATATCATGAGTTTAACCAAGGTGCCAATGGGTCTTCATGCCAATAGTTATGAAAACACGAACATAGGTATCATATTAAAAGATATATATGAAGGATTTAACCATAACACCTATGTATTTTCATGAAAATAATGGTCAAGTAGGTCAAATAACATGCAAATCCAAATGCCAATGCATTACAAACTCAATGAAACCAAGTCACACAATCAATCCAAGAATGGCCAATGAGTACAGTTCGAAAGTTTTGCCAGCTGCATAGTGAAATATAAGCGCAATGGGCATATCATCAAGAAGTACAACGACAGTTCAAATAATGATTTTAATGCGACTTCGAAAGACTAAGTTTTCACGCTTACAGTCGTGAAAACAAAATGAAGGTAAATGTGCAAATGTCGCAAAGATAAAAGTGTCATTTATTTGAAAATTGCGACAAAAAATTGATGTTTGCAAAACATTGGTGTAGGCAGCTTATAAGACAATAAACAAAAAAAAATGTGAATTGGCTGCCAACAATGGCGACACACTGGTAGAAGCAGTTATCTCTGCCAAAAAGGAACAAATTCAGATTAGGACAGCAAAGATAATTCCAACTCAAAAATAACAACCAGAAAATCGTATAAACATCATCATTAACCAATTATTCCAGCAGTGTTTTAAAAGATGAAAATTGATAACAGTCTTAAGACCAGCGAATCACGATGTTAAAGATAAAATCTCCAATACTAGTGACAGAGCCACTGCTTCCAGCAGGCATCCATAGCCTCGGCAGGGTTGCCATTCAACCCACTCTGACATTTGTATCCTGCCAAGAAGTTCTGGATTAGAATAAAGGATGTTAAAGAGGTTTCTTATTTACGAATTTTCATATACCCGACATTGCTTCGCTGCCAGCAGGCCTGTTCAGTAACCCGATGAAGTTGTCTTGGCGCCATGCATGCATTTATCCACTGCCAACATACCTGTTCAGCATCCCGATGGGTTTACAAGCACTTCCCACAGCTCTTCTTAATAATTTATTTTGTTTTGTTTTTTCATAGATATATAGTTGAGCGGGGTGATGCTGAAAATCATGATATTTTAACATATTTTTTAGACCTCATCAGGATTTTTTTAGAACTGTCCTTTGTTTAGATCCAGAGTTGTTTCATTTACAAAAACAACCTCCTAAGGAAGGGAGACATCTTCTGAGTCATTCCTTTACAGAATAGGGACAGCGTAAAAAGATAATAGATGATCATGACAAGCTTTACTCAGAGATCGAAATCAGTCATCTTCTTTCAAACAACAGACTTTTCCAACATAGATATAAACTTCAGCCATATACTATTGATGTTTGTACAAATTTTCTTAGAAGTTATTTTAGTGAAGGAATTTTCTATTGTCTTGGTCTGAATAGCTCAGTGTACAGGCATGTGTATTTCTCAAAACACAAACTGACAAATTCAAAGAAAAATAAAAAACAAAACAACAAACGAAAAAGCAAACAAAAGTAGAATATGTACATAATATACAAGGGTTGTCATCAAGCAAAGTATATTTTCAGGGCTAGGCCATTCACCGGATAGGTTTCAAGCTTCCCTTCAAGATTCTGCAATCAAAAAGAACAGGGACCCAACTTTTCAGCAATTAAAAACGGTCCAAGCCATAGGTTTTGAAATTTCGTGTGCTCTCTCTTTCCCTCATGCGGTTTGTCCCACTTCAAAATTCCTATCAGAAGCAGAGTTAGAATTGAACCATATTTTAACCAATTGTTGATGTTGATCTAACTTACGTTTAGCTTGGGCTCTTACCTCTTCTAGCTTCATCAAAGCGTTAATTCGGTTTTCCAAAGGGGGGAAATCTTCTTCTTGGAATTTCTGTGACAACTAAAGTGAAGGAAGAAGAATGTGAGGTGGCAGAACTTCTTCTCTTCCATAAACGAGAAAAAAGGGGGAGTTACCTACAACATATTTTGGTGTTACCCTATCAGCCCACAACGCGTTTAGCAGTGCATTGTACCAATTCTTGTGATTTTCAACCACCGTTCTCTTGATGATTTTGATCAAGTTTTTGTTTGTTGATTCTGCCAATCTGTTGCCCTGGGGGTAATAGCTAGCATAATACTTCATCTTAATTCCTTTTTCCAAAGCGAACTTTCTCATCTCAAGATAGGAAAAGTAAGAAGCATTATCGAAAACTAAACAGTCAGGGATACTGAAACGAGTGATAATATTCGAATTTAGAAAGGCAATTACCTTACTAGTGTTGACAGTTCTTAGCGCAGCAGCTTCTGACCATTGATTAAAGTAATTTGTGGCTGTCACAATAAAATTGTGTTGTTGCGAGGATGGAGGGTTAATTGGACCTATGATATCAAGGCCCCACTGCTGAAAAGGGGAATCTACTGAAACGGGTTGCAAAGGAAAGGTTGGTTTTTGTAACCGCCCTGATGCTTTTTGACAGATTATACATTTACGACACAAGGCATGGGCGTCTCTAAAAATCATGGGCCAATAATAACCGGCTCTCAAAACCTTATGGGCAGTGGTTTCACCACAAAAATTACCGCCAACTTCTCCTTCATGTAACTCTAGCAAGACTTTTTCTGCTTCGTCCTTTTCAAGACAACGCATCAGTACATCGTCAATATTCTGACGAAACAGGATACCATTAACCAGATGAAAGGAGGCATACTTTAATCTCAATGCTCTTCTTTTGGAGGGGTCCAGGTGATGAGGGGATGACCCATGTTCAAGACAGAATCTTATATCGTCATACCAAGGACTGACAGAGTTTTGTGCGCAACATATTAAACTTTGATCGCTTTGTCCTAGGTTTGACGTATCACTTTCTTCTTGTTGTCCTCCTGCTGAATCAACGACTAACTTGCATAACCCTTGGCCTCTCACTATTTGAGCTGGGGTGATTTCTAAATCGTACTCCTGCAAGGAGGTGACCCAGTTGTCCCTCTTTTCTCCTAGTTCCTTCTACACTAACAGGTTCCTCATGGCTGGGTAGGGAACAATGACTTTCGTCCTTGACTTCAAAAGATAGGACCGGAAGTGCTTAACTGCTTTGAAAACAGCATAGGCTTGCCGATCTACCACTGGGTAATTAATTTCAGCGCCTTTGAAAGTGGAGCTCATAAAGGCGATGAGTACTTCATTGTTCTCTGCATTCTTTTGGGTTAGGACGGTGGCATAGGAACGGTCAGAAGCAAAAGTGTAGAGTATAAAGTCTTGAGAAAAATCAGGGCTCATGAGAGACGGAGCATCTATTATGGCCTTCTTTATTGCATTAAAAGCTTGGTTTTCTAGGGGTCCCCAGTGATATTGGGTGTCTTTCTTAATTAAGTTCTGCAAGGGTCTGACCATTTCGGAGAAGCTGGGGAAAAATCTTCTCACAAAGTTAATATGGCCTAAGAAAGACTGTATAGATTTTTTGGATGTAGGAGGGGGAAGTTTTGCGATGAATTGATTCCTTTCGGGGTTGATAATCATCCCTTCACTAGACATAATGAATCCTAAGAGTTTACCATTTTCTACTGCAAAGATGGATTTTTTGGGATTCAAGGAGATGTCGTATTTACGACATCGCAGTCGGACAACTCGTAAATGAGCTAGATGATCGTTTTTGTTTTTAGAAAATACAGTCACATCATCTAAGTAAACTACGATGGACTGATTGATTGAAAAGTGGCACCAGCATTAATCAATCCAAAGGGCATTTTACGATAAGCATAAGTGCCCCACGGAGTACGGAAGGTAGTTTTTAGTTGGTCTGGTGGAGACATCAGGACTTGGTTGTATCTAGAGAAACCATCCAGTAAGGATAGCCTCTCTAAACCATATACCTGTTGAAGGATTTGTTCCATGGGCGGGACAGGATAGTTGTCTTTATCAGACGCTCTATTAAGGTTTCGGAAATCGACGCAGAGTCAGATTTCCCCACTTTTCTTCCGGACTGGAACAAGGTTAGAAACCCATTGAGTGTGCCTAACGGGAAAAATTATCTTAGCATTTAGGAGCTTATTCAATTCATTTTGAACGGTCGGTTCGATTTTAGGATGCATTTTCCTCAGTTTTTGTTGAAAGGGTAAGGTTTGGGACTTCATCGGGATGACATGTTGTATGATGTTAGGGTCGAAAGTTTTAAGGTCATCATACGTCCATGCAAAGACATCTTTAAATTCTTTGAACAATTTAATGAATGCATCTTTTTCTTGTTGAGAACATCCCAACCCTAGATTAATGCACTAAGGATTTTCACTAGTTCCTAAGTTTACTTTTTCATAAGATAACGAGGAATTGTTGGTTTTACAGTTGACCGTCTTTTTAAATTTATCTTGAAAATTGACACATTCGCGCCACCCGGGCACGCCGCTCACATGATCGTTCAACTTCTCTATGAACCTAAGAGGCTCCTTGGATTCCCCAAATGGAATCTCTGCTAAAAATTTACCCAATCCACGGGTCCTTTCCCTTTACCTCACGGTCTCCTGCACTTCACCGTGACCTTTCCCCGACTCTGTATCGGGGTTCTGGGTTTCGGACTTTTCGCTGTCGAGAGTCATTGTACTCTCCAACTCCCAATCTCCGATGCGCTCCTCCCCTATGCGCTAGCCTTCCTAGCTAAGCTCCCACCATATTACCACTGCCTCTGTGACCGTGGCCTTACCTCCTTTCGCGGCTACTCCTATCGGGGTTTTGGTATTTGCAATGTCAAGACGCACACGTCCTTAGGATTCTCGATCTTCCGATCCCCGATATGCTCCTAGCGCATTATCCCTCCAGGCTAAGCTCGTGGTCCACATGACCTCTCCTCGTGACCGCAGTCTTATCCCTTATCAGGACTTCAGGGGTTTCAATACCACGATGCACCTGTCTACAGGACTCGCGATCCTTCAAATCCCGACGCGTCCTTCCTTGTCAGCTTTAGTCCCTCTTGGCTATACTATGGTCTATGTGACCACTTACCATATGACCACAACCATATAGCTTCCCATCGGGCTTTCGGGGTTTGCAATGTCAATATGCATACGCCCTTTGGACTCGCGATTCTCTGATCCCTGATCCTTCGATGGCTCATGGTCGTTGACCTATCAACAGTCCTTCCATCCGTTGCAAAAATCTTCCACATGTTCTCCTCGCCGACTCCTGTGTGGCCCACACGCTCCTAGACCTTATCGGGAAATCACGTTTCGCAATTCTGAAATGCACATACCCTTTTCTCCCGGGAATGTCGATTTCCCGACTTCCGACGCCTCGATCTCCGCCACGTGTATCTGCAAACGGACGACTCTGATCTTCTCAGCGTTCCGAGACTTATGGTGTCTCGATTCTTTTGCCCTCGAGAACTCTGATTTCCCGATGGCCAGTATCCCGATGACTAAACCTCGTGCAGCTCCTGTCCAATCCGACGGCTGACGGGATTTTTGCTCCTAATCTGACGGCTCAAATAACTTCTCCTTCTCTGCGCTCCTCTTGAGGCTTGACCTCTGCGCATCTTCTCTCGATCCAATGGCTGACAGGATTTCTATATGAGATCTGACGGCTGTCGGTATCCTCCTTCTATAGGCTCCTCCTGAGATCCTCCTGGACGTAGGAATCAATGGTCCAGATCTCTCTCCTCTCCATCGATCTGATGGTTCTCGTTGTCCCTTCTAGCCTGCGGCTTTTTCTTCTCGGTATTGGAAGAATTTCACGTTCTCAAAGGCTTCGACCCTTGCGCTCTTTCATCTGCGAGTTCTACAACCTTGAGTGCCCTCCTGGTGGAGTATCTTCTCCACAGATGTTCAACAGTTCTATCCCTTTTGTGCACCCATTCACTTGCTCAATGCCCACCTGGCAGAGCTCTCAGAATCCTCAGTGATTCTGGCTTCTGTCTGAAATTTCAGCAGAGTTCTCCCTCAAATGCACCGCAGCGCATACGCTCAATGTCCACCTGTCAGAGCTCTACAGAACCCCTCAGAGATTATGTCTTCTGTCTGAACTCACAATAGAGTTCTTCCTCTGTGCACTCCTTGCACCTGCTCAATGCCCACTTGGCATAGCTCTACAGAATTCACAGCAGAATTATGTCTACAACTGTGTCTCCTCTCACACAACCTTGCCTCCTGAGGTGTTCAGCAACCTCAAAGGTCTTCCTCATGAGTTGTTGATTTCAGCTTCTTGTGCTGCAGCACGTCTTTGTCTGACTCCGCAGAGTTCAGAAGTGCATCCTATGTGCACTGGTATTCAGAGACCGCAACACTCTGTCATGCCCTCCTGGCATGAAACCTCAAAGACCCTTCAAGCCTGAAATCAAACACACTCCTGCAAATGGCTATCATACATCTACAGCATATATATGGAACACACACAGACATCCACATAACACAGAATCAATGCAGGAAAAACTGCTTCTGTTTATATTAACAATGGCAAATGCCTGTATTTTTACAAAGGTGTTCCTGAGCTCTCTCTGGCTCTTCTCAACTCTGCTCTACATGCATATCCTCACACTCTACCAATACTACCACTACTACCACCCTTCAAAATGAGATATGAAAATATCTTTTACCTGAGGGGCTCATCGAGCGCTTCCCTCCAGGTCTACATACCCTATTCAATTACAATAAATGGGTTGTCTAGTCCAGCATATGGATCTATATCTCCGCCGATCTAGCATTAAAGCCAATCTTATCTAATGCTTGCACAAAGGCATGGCTTCCATGGCTCACTAGCCTAAGCATTTAATTACATTAAATTCAAATTTTAAATGAGGCTGCGCCTCTCTTCAACGCGCGATTTTGAATTCGCTGGCATGGCTGGCTGGATGGATGATGTGGAGAGATGCTCCTGCATCAAACTCCTCAACTACAAAATCATGAGCTCTTGCTCATGCGCTTCCCCTCTAAGCAGTTGGAAATCCCCCTGGATCCCAAACAAATATTTGGAGCTTCCCATCTGCTCCATTCTGCTGTTGTTGTTGCTGCTTCTATGTTGTTGCTCTTCTGCTCAGCCTCTCCCTACTGGTAGTGTTTTCTGACCTTACCATCAGTTCCATGATCTCCTCGATCACTGCATCCAAATGCTCCCATGGCTGGCTCTGTTTTTGTAGTCTCCTCAGCTGCAAAAAATTTCTGCAGTTGGGCAAATCACCATGATCTCCCATGCTTCCCTCTTCATCTTCATCTGTGGCCTCAAGTTGCCACTTTGTTGTAGACTTCAGCTCTACAGTCTCTTCCTGACTGACCTGCTTCTCAGTTATCCTCTTCTCTGACAGCTCAAATTCTGTCAGTTCTCTCGCTGGCTCTGGATTGTTCAGCCAATCCTCCAACATCTCTAGATCCATTTCCCATGGAGTGATAAATATGCCTGCTCGCTCTTCGTCTTCCTTCGCTGCAACCTTCAATGCTACAGCTTCTTTCCTTTCCATTCCATGGCTGAAATCATGGAGTCGTTCCTCAGAATGCTCATTCTCTTCTTCTTCTGCTGCTTGTTCTTGGGTAGTCTCAAACACCTGCTCCAATCCCTCTTCCTTCCTGACAGTCATCGACAGTTGTGACTGTTCTTCCGCCGTTGCTGCATCTGCAACACCGACTTCTGCCTCCTCCTGGGAAAATGGTAGGAAGATTTCAATTCCCCCAATCATCAGAAGATCATCCTGATCTTCCTCCTCTTTTGTCAGTTGTACCTGTTGATCTAAATCTATCTTTGAGTTCACCTGCTCTATCAGCTCCTCTGGCTGATTCCAACTCACTTCTGAGTTTATGAGACCCTCAGATAGTCTCATCTTCTCATCCCTGCCCACCTAGAAATATGGGATGCTTCTGCTGCTTCCCTAGAAGACTATGAGATCAACCGATCCCATCTTCATCAGCACTCCTTGCTGAATTGAACTCACCTCTGAGTCCATGAGACCTTCAGACAGTCTCGAACTTTCATCTCTGCCCACCTAGCAGTTTAAGATTCTTCCGCTGCCCTCCTAGAAGACTTCGAGATCCCGTAGTGTCCTCTTATCGTTGCCCAACTGGCAAGATGAAATTCCCTCACTGTCCTCATGACAATCTGTGAGATCCCGCAGTGATCTCAATCTATTTCCCTCCTGGCAAATGGGAATTTCTACTTCTCTGCCCTCATGGAAGCTCTTGAGATCTCAGCTGATCTCAATTCCTTCTCAAAATCATCGAGACTTCTCCCAGTCTCTGGTTTATAGACATAAATTACCTTTTCCTCTGTGGCCTGGAGGTCTTCAGCATACCTCAACCACTTTTTCAACAGCCTGCGCTGCCCTCTGACCATCAACTCCTTGACTGACCATTTTTCTTTTGCCTTCTTCATGGGAAATTCGCGCATCCGTCTCCTCCTCCTATCCTGTCGCATCCGTAGTTCGAGATTCTCTATGTCTACTTTTAATTCATAGAGCTCTCTATCCCTTTCTTTATCCATTTCCGCAATCTTTTCTACCTTGCTCTTCTTCCTCCCAGCATGCCTATGGTCTTCAGTAACCATGGTGCTATCTCTGTCTGCTCTCCTAGCAAACCTATTGTCACTCTGCATCCCTGAGTGTTCCAGCTTCATCCTCCTACAGTCTCCCTGACTGTCTATGGACTATATCCTACCTGCAAACAAGTCCTCACAGAGTCCTCAGCAACCCTGTCTTCCTCCTGCTTTCCTCACGCTTCACCTAAAATATACAGATGAAGTTCCCTGCTCTGATACCACTTGACATGTGTATCAAAGTGCTTCCGCTCACAGGATATTCACACCACCTGGGCACGTCCGCTCACAGGATCATTCAACTTCTCTGTGAACCTAAGAGGCTCCTTGGATTCCCCAAAACCTGCCCCAGTCCACAGGTCCTTTCCCTTTACCTCATGGTCTCCTGCACTTCACCGTGACCTTTCCCCGACTCTGTATCGGGGTTCGGGGTTTCAGACTTTCCGCTGTCGATATTCACTGTACTCTCCAACTCCCAATCTCCGATGCGCTCCTCCCCTATGCACTAGTCCTCCTAGCTAAGTTCCCACCATATGACCACTGCCTCCGTGACCGTGGCCTTACCTCCTTTAGCGGCTACTCCTTGTGCTCTTTCCTCTGCGAGTTCTACAACCTTGAGCGTCCTCCTGGCGGAGTATCTTCTCCACAGAAGTTCAACAGTTCTATCCCTTCTGTGCACCCATGCACTTTCTCAATGCCCACCTGGAAGAGCTCTCAGAATCCTCAGTGATTCTAGCTTCTGTCTGAACTCTCAGAAAAGTTCTCCCTCAAATGCACCGCAGCGCATACGCTCAATGCCCACCTGGCAGAGCTCTAAAGAACCCCTCAGAGATTTTGTCTTCTGTCTGAACTCACAACAGATTTCTTCCTCTGTGCACTCCTTGCACCTGCTCAATGCCCACTTTGTAGAGCTCTACAAAATTCACAGCAGAATTATGTCTGCAACTGTGTCTCCTCTCACACAGCCTTGCCTCCTGAGGTGTTCAGCAACCTCAAAGGTCTTCCTCCTGAGTTGTTCATTTCAGCTTCTTGTGCCGCAACACGTCTTTGTCTGACTCTGCAGAGTTCAGAAGTGCATCCTCTGTGCACTGGTATTCAGAGACCGCAGCACTTTGTCATGCCCTCCTGGCATGAAACCTCAAAGACCCTTCAAACCTGAAATAAAACACACTGTTGCAAATGACTATCATACATCTACAGCATATATATAGAACACACACAGACATCCACATAACACAGAATCAATGCAGGAAAAATTGCTTCTGTTTATATTAACAATGGAAAATGCCTGTATTTTTACAAAGGTGTTCCTGAGCTCTCTCTGGCTCTACAGAACCCCTCAGATATTATGTCTTCTGTCTGAACTCACAATAGAGTTCTTCCTCTGTGCACTCCTTGCACTTTCTCAATGCCCACTTGGCAGAGCTCTACAGAATTCACAGCAGAATTATGTCTACAACTGTGTCTCCTCTCACACAACCTTGCCTCCTGAGGTGTTTAGCAACCTCAAAGGTCGTCCTCCTGAGTTGTCGATTTCAGCTTCTTGTGCTGCAACACGTCTTTGTCTGACTCCGCAGAGTTCAGAAGTGCATCCTATGTGCACTGGTATTCAGAGACCGCAACACTCTGTCATGCCCTCCTGGCATGAAACCTCAAAGACCCTTCAAGCCTGAAATCAAACACACTCCTGCAAATGGCTATCATACATCTACAGCATATATATGGAACACACACAGACATCCACATAACACAGAATCAATGCAGGAAAAACTGCTTCTGTTTATATTAACAATGGCAAATGCCTGTATTTTTACAAAGGTGTTCCTGAGCTCTCTCTGGCTCTTCTCAACTCTGCTCTACATGCATATCCTCACACTCTACCAATACTACCACTACTACCACCCTTCAAAATGAGATATGAAAATCTCTTTTACCTGAGGGGCTCATCGACTGCTTCCCTCCAGGTCTACCTACCCTATTCAATTACAATAAATGGGCTATCTAGTCCAGCATCTGGATCAAGATCTCCGTCGATCTAGCATTAAAGTCAATCTTATATAATGCCTGCACAAAGGCATGGCTTCCATGGCTCACCAGCCTAAGCATTTAATTACATTAAATTCAAATTTTAAATGAGGTTGCACCTCTCTTCAACGCGCGATTTTGAATTCGTTGGCGTGGCTGGCTGGATGGCTGATGTGGAGAGATGCTCCTACACCAAAAATCATAAAACTTCTCTAATCTAATTACAGATTTTGGGATCGAGTTTACCATATCCAATGAAGATTCAGGAGTTCTCGGATCTGGTATTACCGTGAAATCGCGTAAATTGTCGTCGTGCGTGTGTTCGTCTATCACCGCGCCTTGAAAGGTTTCTTCCATGTGCATAAAGTTAATAATCTGTTGATCGTCGTCAAATACTCTCCAGTTCGTGATGTTGTCGGGAATGGATGGCCAAAATAGCAGCTCAACGGAGAATGCGTCTGGGGATAAGCCTTCTACAGGAAGAAGTTTAGAAGCTACATTAGCTAATAAATCTGCTTCAGAGTTATTCAATCTAGGAATAGAATTTATATTGAAAGCGGAAAATTTATTCATTAAATTCCATACCTCAGCCTGGTAGCTTTTGAGATGTGGGGACAAACAGTGGATAGAATCTCTTACCTGTCTAACCACTATTTCAGAGTCACCAAAGACGGTTAAATTCTGAATGTTCATATCCGAAGCTTTTCTGAGACCTTGTAGTAAAGCCTCATATTCTGCAGTATTGTTAGTACATTCAAATTCCAACCTACATGCAATTAATGTTTTGTTACCTGTCGGATCGATAATGACGCAGCCTGCTCTGACTCCTTATTTGGACTCTGACCCGTCGAAATAAAGAGACCAAATTTGATTTGCATCAGGTACATGGGATCGTTGCGTGGAAACTGTCGGTTGCATATATGCTACAATCTCAGACTACTGCTCTGGATTGGTGATAGGTGAAGCCTCGGCCATGAAATTTCTGAAGAGGGTGTCCATCCCTTGTACTTCAGGTGAATCAGCAGAAGGTGTATACGGTTCGTTGGGATCGTTCAAATCTGTGACCGTGAACTTGAGATAGCGCTCACGATTCACTTTTATCTTGTTAGGCTTACCGTTGTCTGGAAGCCATAGGTGAGACCAATCTGTTGTGAAATATCCATGTAGTTGTTTAGACCAGTCCCTACTTAAAAATAGACCATACACTTCTGGAATATCCACAACAATTATATCAATAACTTGATGAACCTTGGGGTTAGACGATAATCTAATAAGCACATTCTTTAGTTCGCCTATGACTTTAACATTTGTCCAATCAAGTTGTATGATTTTTAAATTTGATGGTTCAACTTCATCATTAATCTTCTGGCAAATAGACCAAGGCATCACATTGGATGATGCCCCTGAGTCTACCATACAATTGTGCACGTTTCTATTAAAGATCTCGAAAGTTAATAGAAATGGAGGTACATTTTTGCGAGTACTAAGAGTAGTAGCTTGTGGATTTTTACTCACAGTTTCTAAAGCTACTTTATCTACATTATTTACATTATTTACATTACTTACAGGAAGGCTTCCTTTATCTTGACGATCAAGATGGTTTTTAGTGGAAGTCTTCTGGGGAACTTTGTTTTGCACAACCTTGTTACCATTAGAATTACCATTTTTGCCATTTTCTGAGATATTTTGTAACATTTTTTGTAGTAGAAATGGAAACTTCAATAACTCATAAATGGAAATGTTAGCCCTCAACTTCTTAAGATCCTCAACTACATCATAATCTAAGTTGGGGTTCACATTACTCTGTTTAGTTTCAGCTAATTTAGACTGCTTTGGAGGCAAAGTTGTAGTGTTTTCGGTGGAAGGTTTGTTTGTTGTCTTACTCCTGGTATTATAAGGATGTACTGTCTCGAAGTTAGCTTGAAAGATGCTATCCGAGAAGTGTCCAAAAATGTTCGGAGAAGACTCTTCTTCTTGACTTGTCTCTTGTTCAACTACCTCCTCAGGAATCTCAGGAGGCATCAAGTTATCTTGGGCTTCTAGAATTGTTTGAAGGGCGCATTGCAAACTTTCTAGATTTAGGCCTTCTGTGGTTGGATTAAGGCGGTTGGTAGGAAAAGGCTTCCGGAACGGGGGTTTGTAGGTCCCTTTGCTCGAGGAAGCTTCTTCAGTCGATCTTTTCAAATCTATAACCTGATTTGACAGTTTTTGAACAACTTTGGTTAAGTTTTCTAAATCATAGTTTTCAGGTTGTGTTTTACTTTGAGTGGGTCTGGGGAGGATTTCGATCTTCTTTTTGGAAGAATAACTAGTCTCAGTTTTGTTTCTAGTAGAGTCTTTAAGACTAAGTATGTCCTTTTCGATCTGGTTGGCCTCCTTGAAGGCCTCTAACAACGTGGATTTCTTAGATCGTTTAACCCAAATAGCTATACTTTGATGTAAATCTTTACTGTAGTATGCTATTATAAGACTCTCGGCATGCATAGAATCTGCAGGGATTCGGTTTTTACGTGTTAAGAATCTTTGATTAAAGTATTTAACTTTTTCTTTTGGGTTCATTCTCAAGCTAGAAAGATCCATGACTAGGACTTCCGGAGGTTTACCGTCTCCGAACTTTTCCAAAAAGCATGACTCAAACTTTTCCCAAGACACGATGGTATGGGGTTGTTGGGCAAAGTACCATGTGGATGCATTACCCTCGAAAGTATAAGGGAACAACCTATAGAAAACATCTTCATGTTCGACATTACGGAGTCTTATGGCTAACATAAACTTTTTAATGTGGTCTTCAGCGATCTGTTTTGAGTCAGGGTCAAACTTGGGAAGCCATTTCTCTGGATGCTTAGGTAAAGGATGATGAGCTCCAGGTACAGCTACGGCATCCTGATCAAGCCAGGGTCTAGCAGGGTTGTTCTGATTTTCCATTGGGGTAGTGGGTGTGGAAGGCTGAGAAGGGGAATTGCCTTCATCAGAGGAATATCCTCCAGAAGAGGAAGGAGATGATGGAGGTGGTGAAGGGGGTATCCCAGATCCTCCTGCAGCAGGATTTAAGATTGGATCTGAAGGATTCACAGTAGGATCAGTGCCTCCTAATTGTTCTCTGATATCAGAGAAATTCAAAGGTTGGCCCCACGGTCGGTTAGGTTGCCTCAAACGGGCTAAGGCACTATGTGTTTTTATAAGAGATTGGTGGCCAATCTCTTGTATGTCACCACCTATAGGATTAGCGGTTGTTGGCTCAACTGTGATCTGTGGATCGTCGGTTGAAGTAGTTGTTGTTTGAAGGGGAATATTATCGTTTGAATGGCTTCTAGTCACTATAGGTGAGCGATTAGATGGTGGAGGAGTCTTGCGACCACCTCGTTCCATTAATTAAATTCAAGCTCTCCTTCTAGCGCCATTTGTTGACGGGCGAAATCGACCGTCCGTCAACTGGAAGAGTGGGACCCTTCCGGGGTTGTCTAATAACCCAAGTCTTTTGGGATGAACCACCCTGACGGGTTTAGCGGCTCCGTTAGCCGATCTAAGGTCCTAAGAAAACAAAAGATAAACTATTCTAAACTAACTAATCTAACCAAAACTAACTGTTAAACAAACTAATAAACTAATCTAACTAAAACGAACAATTAAAACAAACTAAACTAATCTAACTATTAAACAAACTAATAAACTAAACTAACTATTAAAACAAACTAAACTAATCTAACTATTCTATATATACAATCTACTAACTAATACTATACTAACTCTAACTAATTAACTATCTAACTACTAACATAAATAAATCTTCTTCACAAAATGTACAATATCTACAATTTACAGATTTAAATAAAACCTGAAAAAACTCATTTATATTATGTCCTAAGACAGAGAGAGATATTTTTTGTTGATTTTATAATTTTATGAACATAAATAAAACAAAAACAACTACTAACTAAACTAAACAACTATTATACTAATTCTAACTACAGTTCTAACTAAACATAAATCTAACAAAACTACTTAAATTACACTAACAAATAAACTAACAAAATAAATCATAAGCTAACCTGGAGAAATGCTCTAGTTTTGTCCTGTATGCAATGATTGTCTCAGCTGATCGGAGGGAGAAAACCCACACCGAATTATCCAAGCGCTCCTTGTAAACATAAAGTTGCAGTGCTCTTTGAATATGATTACAGGACAAACAAGACATAAAAAATTTACAACAATCTTATGATTTATAAATCTTCACAGTTAGATAAACCCGTATGCAAAGACTTATACAAAATAATTCAATTGATGAATAAGAGAAATATGTCATTCATTAACTGAATAAAATAATTGTTGTATTTTTAAGTATTGAAAGAAATCAGACATGGATCATATTAATTAAATCACATTATTTTTCAATAGACCATGATAGCTAAAGTAGTCTATAATCAATTGCTAATGACATGAATAAACTTGAAACAAAAGATTGATATTATGAAAGCAAAATTTGTAGCAGAACATCAACTTCCGTCTCAGTTTGTATTAGAATTCCATAGCCTGGTTCTCCCACAAGTGAGGATGATCCTTATTACAAAAATAATAAGTATTTAAAGAGATTCCACAGGGTAAAACATCCCTGTGGAAGTTATCAAAACTGTTTACATAAAATCTGGGAAGATATCCCAAGTTTAACTAAACTAGGAACCTAAAATAAAACTAAAAACACACAAATATCTGTTAAACTGTCCAGCATGTCCCATGCAATTCGAATTTACCTGAAAAGGGTCAAAAATAGACAAGTTAGAAGGATCCTTTATTAATAAAATGATAAAAATCTAATTCTATAGACTAGCTACAGAATCTTGCGATTCTGTAGCTGGTCTAAATAAGACACAGAATCAGCATTAAAATCGATTGAAAATCTTTTAAAGGATTAAATTCAATTAACATCCAATAGCTATTTGAAAACGAATCATTCAATTTAAAATTGTTATACCATTCGAAATCAAACAGGATCAAGATCAATCAAATGACTACAGAGATACGCATACTCTGTTTCGTTTGTTACCAAAAGTTGGGTGAACAGAATCATAATCAAACCGTTTATGAACTCGTTTCATATCCAATTGAAACCAATATAATCAAACAAATCGTAGGCAATTGATATGATGCCTTATCAACAGGAGATACGATCGAATCCAGGAGATAAGATCTATTTCAAATCGTTATAACTGTATTGACATAGAAAACGATTCATGCCACGAGTGGATTAACTCAAACTGGCGTGAAAATCAACTCAAATGAAATCATAACAGGATCAATTAATTGGTAACAGAATTCGTAAGAATTATCCGATCGTTTGTTATTGCAAAATGGGGCAGACAAAATCATTCACGAAATCATTTCTTGAATTCATTTTGAAACAACTATTACCCGAATTTCCTCATACGAATTTAACAGAATGACATAAGTCGAACTGAGTTAACAAACTCGTTTGAGAACAGAACTGTAATCAAAATTATTTTTGATACGAATACAATTCATAAAATCGATCAAACTAACTGAAGATACAGCAATCCAATTAAGCGAATCAAACGGTTGGGTTTTAACATAGTCATCGTGGATCAAAATCGTTCTATGATTCTTGCATGAACATCATTTGCACAGACTTAAATGAGAGTATTGTTTCCATAAAAACAGAGTCATTCTTCCCAACTTGGAAATGATCATATTTAGAACAATATATGACATAGCATATCAAAAGACCGTAACAACCAAATTCACGAAATCGTTCAACAACCACGACATACAAACTAATCATAACGAAATCAAATCAAAACAAAATCATATTCTAAATCTAGCATGAAAAACCTTTGTTTTAGATTAGATACAAAACAAATCCAATTAAAAGCAAACCATCCATTTCGTTAACTCAATCAGACAAACCAATCAATCAAATCCAATCGAAAACCAATCAAATCCGATAAAAATCTATCCGTGGCTAAATTGGGAATGATCAAATCATGTATCCAAAATAAAATTTCATTTATTTTTAGCAAAGCGAAAAATATACAAGATGAACAGATTATGACAGAACCATTTTGAAATATAAACAGAGCTATTTGAAGACCAAATTCAAATCATTATATTAATCTTGGTCATTCACACAACAAAAACGATATCGGAATTCATACCTGTGTGGCGATCTGACAGCTTGATCATGACAATTTGGAGTTGATAACGGTTGTGGCCGATTCAACATTCTTGAAAACGATGGAGCCAGTTGTCTTCTGCTTCCTATCAGTTGCTTGGAGCTTGTCTCTTTGACTGGTCAATACTGCAACTTGATTTTCCAATGATTGCATTTTCGATTGGAGAATGGGAACGTCGATGTAGTATCGTTCCAGCCACAAATCACATTGGTCATAAGGCGACTGTGTTGGCTTTGAATGTGCAGGTGAGGGTTTGATTATATTGCCAAGGGTTTCGTTAGGCAGTTTGATCCCAGGGTAGCTCGGATTATTCTTTAGGTAAGGGGGAAGATTCGAAATGAAATCATAAGGTGGCTCGAGGCATAAACCCTGTGAGTAAGGGTACTCACTGGCTAGGAAACGTTCTATGTTAGAGTCTGAATCCTCAATAAGCACTATGGGCTTCTGCTCAGCAGAGGGTTTAGGTTTGTTTCTAGCCATCCTAGAAATAAGCTGAGCGTTCTTTTTACCCTTAGCAACAACAGTAGGGTTTGCCTTGGCCCTTTTTCTCGCAGTCTTTTTAATAGCCTCAGCCTTCTCTGCTACAACATCTGGTAAGTCCACATTAGGGTCGGTCGAGGGTTTAGGATAAGGAAGTAGGACATGGAAGGGCACAGGTGGCCCGACCTTGGTTTCATTTACCACAGGCTTGTCAACCTGGACAGGGTCTATATCATCAAAACCATTTCGAGCGATGAAATCTCGCCAGCTATCACCGTGGAGACTTAAGTGATAAACAATGATAATTTTAATGAGTCCATGGTGGAACAGGCTACTGTCAGCCTTCTCCCTTTTAAACCTTTTCGACATTTTTTACAGGCTACGTTGGAAGTAAAAGGGCATATTCAACGGGTATCCCATAAAATTCATTAACAAACGCAGGTGGTAGAGAAAGACGAGTCCATATCAACCTTCACATGTCACGAACTGTTTGAATATTATGAAAAGGTCATGCCAACGTGGTTTAAGAATGGATATGGGCATACCTCTGTCACAAGATGTGACCTTTCGGGAGACGAACATTAGTGGCCATGGAAACTCTTCCACTTTCGAATTTTTGAACCAACGTTGTCCCGTGGCAGGTAACCCTGTAGCAGAACTAATAAACTCCTCGTTGATTTCCAACTAGATGTCACCCACCTTGGCTCTACAGCCATCTAAAGAAAGGGCGAACTGTTGTTCCACAACTAGATTAAAACCCTCAAATCTGTGCACGAAGGTGAGCCAACCGTTATCCTCCAAGTCTTTCCAGGCATTGTCAAATAGTAGCAAGGCTTAGCTACCGTTCGCCTCGATTTGCACCACTGGTTCCATGGAGTCGAGCACACGGTGAATGAGCCAAGGTTTGGGTCATAGCATACACAGGAGTAGAGTGCACGAGGGGTTACCCGAGCGAACAGAGGTAAAACAAGGATAAGGGATAGACATTAATGTCATCGTGCGAAGGTGGTGGAGCTTATCTCTGCCATGCATAATAGTTATTGCCAAAGTACAACCATCGGCTTATAGTTGTTCTACCCATTATAGTATAGTTCAATAATCATGTCACTTGGCTAACCAATGAAACCAATAGTAAGTGTATAAACCAACGCGCGCAATCAATGTTATGCCAAAGTTTTAAACCATCAACATTCAATTTGAAACCAATACCAAATGTTTAACCATGCGCCAATGTATTGTAACATCTCATATCATGAGTTTAACCAAGGTGCCAATGGGTCTTCATGCCAATACTTATGAAAACACGAACATAGGTATCATATTAAAAGATATATATGAAGGATTTAACCATAACACCTCTAAATTTTCATGAAACTAATGGTCAAGTAGGTCAAATAGCATGCAAATACAAATGCCAATGCATTACAAACTCAATGAAACCAAGTCACACAATCAATCCAAGAATGTCCAATGAGTACAGTTCGAAAGTTTTGCCAGCTGTATAGTGAAATATAAGCACAATGGGCATATCATCAAGAAGTACAACGACAGTTCAAATAATGATTTTAATGCGACTTCGACAGACTAAGTTTTCACGCTTACAGTCGTGAAAACAAAACGAAGGTAAATGTGCAAATGTCGCAAAAATAAAAGTGTCGTTTATTTGAAAATTGCGACGAAAAATTGATGTTTGCAAAACATTGGTGTAGGCAGCTTATAAGACAATAAACAAAAAAAAATGTGAATTGGCTGCCAACAGAGCCATAGAAGAACTACAACACTTGATCTGAAAGTATGAACCAGGAAAGGTAGACCCTCTGTTGAATAGAGAAGTACATCAAGTATCCAAAAAGAGAAGGACAACTAAGGAACTACACCTTAATGATCAGATTGGAGATTATGATATAGATTATGTGGTCCTTGACTTAGGGTTGGAGGTCAATGTTATGACGAAGCAGACCTGGGAACTTATTGGAAAACCTAAATTAATGTATTCCCCTATCAGTCTTAGGATGGCTAATCAGCAGGCAATAAGCCCCTTTGGGAGACTGGACCATGTCCATGTGGACATCGACGAGGTAAGAACATTTGTGGACATCGAGGTGATTGAGATAGTTGATGATAGTTGTCCTTATCTTGCGTTGTTAGGAATTGATTGGGATTTCAAAAATTCCATTGTTGTTGACTTAAAGAAAAGAAGAATTACATTTGAAGGTGATGGCCTTAGGTTCATTGCACCTATGGATCCTGATGAAGGTCGAAGATACACATAACCCATAAGAGAAGAAGACCGTGCATACAAGATAGAGAATATATATAAATTGACAACGAGACATTAGGATTACAATAATCCTACAGAAAATGGGAATTTAAGTTGGCGAAGTGACAGCGCATGCTCATCGGACTCAGAAGAAGCATTGGAGAATTGGCAAAACAAAATGTATGAAGTCTTTGCGCGAAGGTGTGCTAGATCGACTAGAGAAGTTCACTGGATTGGCACAGAAGTAAGCAATCTACCCACATTTGATGGTTTAAATCATTTATAAACATTCTTATCAGATTTTGAAGAAATTTTACCAGTACAACAGAGATTGTTGACACTAGATGAGGGTTTGAAAGCAACTCCAGCAAGATGGTCGGGGACACATAGAAAGAACATCACAGACTGGATGCAATGTCGCACTTTGATGGTAGTGCGCTTTTCAGAACAATTAGAAGGATGTGAAGTTCGATACATAGGTCAAATCTTTCTGAAGGACCATGTGTGAAGTTGTGGGGAGGCCTGGGGAAACATTCCTCAAGAACAGTGGGTGCATAAGTTCATCAACACTCTGAACACAATGCCTATCAATTGGTATCTTCAAGCAGAACTACGCCTCACCACTTTAGATTGGTATGGTATGACTCAAAAATTTGTAACTACATTTTCATTTGAAAGCCAATACCCTTCAGTAGATCAAGCTCTACAATTTGTAAGAAAGGAATTCTTTGAGGAGGCACCTAGCCTCCCTATTGAGAAAGAAGAGGATGAATGGACTGAACCTCTTCAGAAATTGCAAGGATGTTTCAATATCAATGTTGATGAAGATGTTGACCCTAGGAATGTGAACATTGCAGAAACAGAAGGACAGAGATATGTAGAAGGACAGGGAGTCGAACTACCTTTCATAGGAAAGCCGATCAAAATCAAGAAAGTTAATATTGGAATAGAGAAATCACCTAAGCTTGCTAATGTTGGAGATTACTGGGATGATTCCACAATTGATAAGATCACAGAACTACTGCATGAATATCATGACTTGTTCCCAACCAAGTTCATTGATATGAAGGGAATTAAAGGGCCCATGGGAGAGATTAAGATCCCTTTGAAGCCAGATTCTAGGCTAGTTAAGTAGAGACCCTACAGATTGAATCCAAAATATAAGCAGAAAGTGAAGATAGAACTAGACAGGATGTTGGAAGTAGAAATCATAGAACCTGTGGAAGAGTCAGAATGGATTAGCCCTATGGTGGTACAAGATAAGAAGATAGGAGAGATCAGGATCTATGTAGATCTTAGGAATTTTAATTATGCATGTTTTCATGACCCATTCCCTACACCGTTTACAGACGAAGTGTTAGATAATGTAGGAGGTCAGGAAGTTTACTCCTTCACAGATGGATTTTTGGGTTATCACCAGATCAAGATTGTTAAGGAAGATCACCACAAGACCACATTTGCAACAGAATGGGGATCCTACCAGTACACAGTGATGCCTTTTGGATTGAAGAATGAACCAACCATCTTTTCTAGGGTGGTAGTCGAAGCATTCAAGGATTTTTTACATAAATTTTTGGAAGCATATTTTGATGATTGGACTATTTTTAGCTTATTACAAAACCATATTGAATGTTTAAGACTAGTGTTGGATAAGTGCAGGCAATGTCAGATTGCCCTGAACCTGAAGAAATGCATATTTTTTTCACCCTTTGGAGTACTGTTAGGGCATATTGTGTGTAAGAAGGGGTTGCTGGTAAATCTGTCCAAGATTGCCATTATTGTTGATCTACCCCCCCTACCTCATTCAGACAACTGTACACTGCGCTGTGACATACTGGATACTACAAAAAGTTAATTAAGGGCTATGAACGGATTACACCACCTATGGATAAATTATTAAATAAATATTGTCAGTTTCAATGGATAGAAGAATGTCACCAGAGCTTCAACACACTGAAACAGAAAATGGTTACTGCGCCTATTTTGGTTTTCCCAGATTGGAGCAAGAAATTTCATGTGCATGTCGATGCATCATATATTTCACTAGGATCAGTGTTAGCACAACTAGGATAAGGATATATTGACCATCTATTATCCTTTACTAGCAGGAAGCTATCTACAGCTAAGATAAACTACACTACCACTGAGAGAGAAGGTTTAGCCATGGTGTACGCACTGCAGAAATTTTGACACTACTTGTTGGGAGGACATTTTAAGATGTTCATTGATCACTCTGCGTTGAAATACCTAGTCAACAAGCCAGTGTTGTGGGGAAGGATATGCATATGGTTATTGTTATTCCAGGAATATGACTTTGAAATAGTATTCAAGCCAAGGAGAATGAACAAGGGACCTGACCACTTGTTAGGTTGGAGAATGGAGAGGAACCTACTAGTTTGGAGGATACACTAACATATGCACAGTTGCTAGACATAAGAGGGTTTGATGATCACTTTTCCAAGATAGTTCAGTTCCTATCAACAGGAATGGAACCTCATGAATATACAATCATTCAGAAAAAACAACTAGTATTTCGCACTGCAAAATTTTCACTTATAGCTAGACATCTATACAAGATGGGACCTGATGAGATCCTGAGGAGATGTGTTATGGAGGTAGAAATACCATTCATTCTGGCAGAAGCACATGAAGGCATCCCACAAGGACACTACGCAAGGAAATCAATAGCGCAGAAGGTTCTTAGAGCTGGCCTATGGTGGCCTACTTTACATAAGGATGCTAAAGAATACTACAGAGCCTACGATGTATGCCAAAGAGTTGGGAAACCTTACAAAATAGATGATATGCCTTTAGCACCACAGATGACTTTACAGGCATTTGAGAAATGGGCCATTGACTTTGTGCGACCTATTAACCCACTAGGAAAGCGCACAGGAGCTAAATACATCATCACTGCGATAGAATATTTGACCAGATGGGCAGAAGCAAGAGAAATTAAGGATTGTAGTGAAACTACAGCTACGGGATTTATATTTGATGATATAATAACCAGGTTTGGATGCCCAAAGACCCTGATGAGTGATCACTGTACACATTTTATTAATAATACTATCGAATCTTTGACTTAGGAATTTGAAGTCCAGCATCAGAAGAGTACTCCCTACCATCCACAAGCGAATGGGACGGTCGAAGCTTTCAACAAGATCTTGGAGACAATACTGATGAAGATTTGTAGTGTGAACAAGGACAATTGGTATTTAAGAGTACCAGCAGTGCTATGGGCCTATAGAACTACTTGCAAGAAGTTGACAATGTCGACTCCCTTCAAGTTGGTTTATGGTCTAGAAGTAGTTGTCCCTATGGAATATTTGGTTCCTACTCTCAGAATTGCAACATTAACAAATATGGATGACACTGGTTTTGTTCAAGAGAGGCTTGCATAGTTGATAGAACTAGAAGAAGACCAATTTATTGTAGGATTCCATCAGCAGGTACAAAAGGAACAATAAAAGGCCTACCATGACAGACATATCAAAAATAAATCCTTTAAGCAAGGAGATCTGGTATTGGTATATGAAATAAAGTTCATGAATCATCCAGGAAAGTTCAAAACACATTGGCTTGGGACATTTGAGGTCGCATAATTTACAGAAGGAGGATTTGTGCAGTTGAAGACATTGAATGGAGAGTGGAAGGAAGGTTTAGTGAATGGGAGCCGGTTGAAAGTATACTATGACAACTAGCTACCTTGCATCTCTCAGTAAAATCATGAGAAGAAGGGTATAGGTATCAGGTGTAGTTGAAACTAGGTACCAGACACAGAAAAGACAGTCTTCACAAAGAAGGAAGGGACAGAGAAGAAAGCATAGGCTGCCCCGCGCAGTCTGAAAATGAAGAAAAACAAAATGTTCAGACCTGAAGTGCCTCAAGACGAGTCACATGTGAGTGTTGGGGGGATTTTGGCCCTTGGTTATGGAAGGTTGTGAATATTAAGGAAATAATCGCGATGTACGAACTGCGCGGAAAGCACATTGACAGAGATTGGGTCGAAGTGTCCAAAAGAGCAGAAAATATGGAGCGAAGTAAGAGAAAGCAAGTCATTGGATGGGGAGATTGAGGAAGACCAATTAGCAAGGAAGATGGATCGTGGACAACTCTACAAGTGGAAAAATCCACCAATGGATGCTTTGGAGCACCTTGCAGGAAAATAGGAAAGACAAGTTGGCGAAGCCCTGAAAATGCGGGTCAAGTTGACCTAGGGTTTTGGAATTTTAGGGTTTTAGACACCTAGATTTTGACCTAAGGTTGTTCGAGAGTCATTGTAATGTATAAATAAAGGTCAAGAGGACCTAGGATGGGTTCGATTATATTATGGTGAGTGATTATTGTTATTGTTGAGAGAGAAGTATTGTGTGGTGAGAGAAGTCTGTGTTGTAAGATCTTTAGCTAAGTGTGAAGATCAACCCTACAGCTGGGTGCAAAGGGAGGGGAGAGAAGAAGAGAAATAAAGAGAGATACGAAATCTAAGAGTACAAATAGAACTGTATGATTTCATCTAATATATTATAAAGAATAGTTCTATGGATGTATCCCTAGAGAGACGGTGAACCATGTATATCTTGTTGTTTTGTGTGATTGATGTTGTGTTCTTCTGCTTTCTGTTATACTGTTACTGTATCATTGTGTTAGATCTGAGATATAGTTCATGCAGTAGGCTTAAGTACGATCAAGAATAACCAGGTTGTTTTGTGTTGTTGCCTTGAACCCACCTTGCATTTCCCCTGGTTGTAGACACATGTTCCCTCCAACCCCCTATTGCTACTTCGAGTGAGACTGCATCTACTTCGTAGGTGTTGTCGAAAGGGCCAGTAGTTAGGGCTTGTTGGTGTGTTGTTAGAGTTGAACCATGGGTTTTCCCCTGTGTCAACAGTACCAAAATGTAACATCCCCAACATACTACTAAGCCATGATACTCTAAAAACAATCTCACTATACAATTTCTACTTTAAAACAATCTCTGTAGTTTCACTTGAAGTAATGCTCTCAACCCAAGCTTGTGTCACACTACAAAACATGTAACAACGGAATAAACAATCTCCTTTTAAAACAACCTTAAGCAGTGGAAAAATACTCACTAACTGTGCACATAACTCAACATAATGATCACACAACCTAACTACACACACTTACATATAGGCATCATGCGCCACTTCTAATTTCACTATGCGTTGGGTCTAATTCCTTACCCCCACTCGCTAGTTCCATCCTTCTGAAGCACACAGGATACAATCTTATGCACACACACACTTAATCCTTTTATTGATGGCTCGTAACCAAAATCACAAAGTTAAATTAATAGGAAAGACTAACCACATTCCATAGCCATGTACAACTAAGAATACATGCTATAAGAACCATACTTACATGAGCATGCAACAATTAATAAAATAACAACAAATACTTATATGAAACACATACAAGAATCAACCCTTGTCAAACATAGACAATATGCATGTAGTAAACAAGACAAGTACATTAAGAACACTTTTCTTAAATGAAAGTCACCAACTCCGACCTTGACTCAGACGTTCCTCCTATCCATATACATTGTTGCTCATAATATTTTAGCAACATGTCACCCTTGAGTTGGGGCACAACTCCTCCAAGGAAAAAATGGTTCCTAACAACAAGTTATGTTTTGAAACTCAATAGAATTTCCTAGTCCTAAGTGCCCACTATTCCAACTATCCCATAGTCCCTCATTCCCCATGCACCTATAACACCCAAGGAAGTGTGCCCCTTCTCTTCTCAATAGTCCTTCAGCTGCCCCACTTCCCTTCCCAAGGTTACTAGCACAAGCTATATAGGAAGTCTCTGAGCCCTATGACTAATGTTCATCCCACTAGGGAACAACTCTCAGAAAAAAAATATTTCCTAGAGAGTATTCCCACGGGTCTGAAAACCACTCCACAACAACCAGTCTCTCACCCAGAGAGACTACTCATGTTTTTTCAACCTGACTCTTTGACAATAGAATTATGGTTACACCCCGACAACTCCCTGTAAGATTATCTGGGAAGATAAGGTAATAATAATAATTTCCATATAATTTGACCCCATTCTGCTCACAAGAGCTTGTTACATGAAATCTTTCCCCAATACTCCATGAAATAATGCCAAAAGTACCCTAAGACAAGCAATATATATATTGCATGCCTTCCACTTAACACTTGTCACCCTCAGAAGTAGCTTTAAGCCACTTAGTGACCCTTTCCCTACCATTAAGAAATTAGGATAAAACAATATATATATCTGACATTACCCTTTTCGGAAATATTATAAAACTATTCCCCCCTTTTCCCTTTTCCAATGGAGTAGGCCCCGCATCTCATTTCGTCTGTTTCTGTTAGTGTGTAGCGATGCCAAATTATATTAAAATCATGATTAAATTTGCATGGATATGCACACTGGCCTATCTATGTTCAAGCTCACTAGCCTCATAATCACACAGGCTCCCTAGCCTCAAAACATAAACAGTCATATATATATATATATATATATATATATATATATATATAACTCAAAACTATGCACTTCTAGGTCATTACCGCACACTTACCCAGGTGTGCGCAACACACAAAATATGTGCATGATTTCTTTATAACAATTCTCCATGCACTTACTAAGATGCGCACAACACCAAAACTAGGTTCCAATGGCTCACCATCCTATATACACATTACAAAAACCATTAGTACCAATGACTCACCAACCTATATACAATTAGAAAGGGTCCTAGATTTGGGAAATTACACACAAACACACGATTTTTTCAGTTTTCACACTTGCTAAACTTTCCCTATTACAACCATAATCAATGTAAACTCAGAGCTCTCAGTGAGCTCTCAAACTGACAAATATCAAGCTACCTCAACAAACCCTAATTCTAGAATTTTGCCCATAAATATTAGCAACAAAAACAACACTAATCTAAACTATCAAATGAAAACATATGCTAAGATGTCTTCTAGAAACATTTATCTATTACAATAAATAAAATTAGGGAACTAAATCCCTTGGTAAACCTTTTTATGACTCTTTGGGTCAATCTTGAAATTCACTTAGAAAGATTCTACTGAATCAGACTCCTAGGGAAGAAAATAATTGTTCAAGATATCTTCAACATCTATTCCATACTTGGAGACTTCTAATGTTGTCATCCAAGTAGCATATTCCTCTGTCCGATTGTTCCACTTAACCAGATACTGGAAGTGGTCTTTACCTCTGGTCTTCCTTACCACTTTCTTGTCCAATATTTCTTCAATCTCCTTCTAAACTTCCTTAATAAACTATTATTTCCACTCCATGGTCTGATCTTCATCACTTACATGCTTATATGTTGAAACACCTTTTGTCTCCTTAAAGGGATACAAATTTTCTACATTGAAGATTGGATAAATTCCAATACCAGTTGGATGTTCAATATCATATGCATTGGCAGAAAATTTCCTCAATATTATGCAAGTTACAATCTTTTTTAGCTTCAATTTGTTGTAAGTCCCCACTGGAAACCTCTCCTTTCTCAAATATTCCATAACCAAATCACCAACCTGAAATTCCACTTGTCTCCTTTTCATATCATCCCTCTGTTTGTATTTACCATGACTTTTCTGCAATATTTGCTTGACACTTTTCTATAGCCCCTTCATGCTTACAGTAAAATCCTCACCATTTGCACTCATTTATTCCCACTTTCCCAAATTCTTTACCTCATACCCTCCTCTTGGATACATTCCATACATAATTTTGAATGGACTCATTCTCATGCTTCTATTTGGTGAGTCATTATATGTAAACTCAACCCGAGCAAACATCTAGTCCCACTACTTAGGATTTTCATACATAAGACTCCTCAAAATATTCCTCATGTTTCTAATCACTAGCTTTGTTTTCCCATCAGTCTGTGGGTGATAGGTTGACCTAAAAATGATATTAGTTCCTATTTTCTTCCACATGGTCCTCCAAAAATGACCTACAAACTTTGTATCACAATCTAAAACAATGATTATGGGGAGACCATGCAATATCTCTATTTTTAAAAAAAATAGATTGGTTATACTAGTTGCATCACTAGTCTTCCTACAAGCAATAAAATGAGCCATTTTTAAAAATATGTCTACCACAACATAGATAGAATCATTCCCACTTTGTGTCTTTGGTAATCCCAGTAGAAAATCCATTATGATTGAATCCCATGGTCTATTTGGAATAGGTAGTGGTTGATACAGTCCTTTGCTCTGACTCCTCCCCTTATCATGCTAACGTATCCTGCATTTTTCCACAAATTGTTTTACTTGATTCTACAAACCTAGCCAATAATAGAAAGAATTCACCTATGCAAAAGTCTTATCTTGACCAAAATGTCCTGACATGTCTTCATTGTTCTTTTTATTAATCATATTTTCCCTCATTGAACACTTTGGTATGTGTATTTTATTGTTCTTGAACAACAACCCTTCTTGTAGCATATATTCCAACCAATGCCTTCTATTTCTGGAAATTGGGTTTTCACAAGATGTATAAGCATCCTTGAAATATGCATCATCCTTATACATTTCCTTTAGAGGATCCAAACCTAAATTGTCGACTTGAAGTTATTGCAAAAGTAACTTAATCCTACTTAAAGCATCAACAACTTTATTATTCTTACCACTTGTGTGCTTAATCAAAAAGGTAACAATTTGCATATCTTTCAACCCACTTGTCATGTCTTTGGTTCATCTTTGGTTGACTACTTATGAACTCTAATGCATGATTGTCAGTGTATAGTACAAACTCCTTGGGCATGAGGTAATTCCTCCACTTCTTAAGTGCTTGAAAAATTGCATAAAATTCCTTGTCATAAAAGGAATACTTATGTTTTGTTTCATTTAGTTTCTCATTGAAATATGCAATTGGTATCTTCTCTTAACTCAAGACAACTCCTATTGCATTCCCACTAGCATCAATCTCAACTTGAAAATACTTATCAAAACTTAGCAACGCTAATATAGAATTTTAAATAATCTTCTTCTTCAATATTTTAAAACTTTTATCAACTTCATCAGTCCACTTAAATGGTTGTTTACTCTCTTCTATAGTTTCTACAATAGGTTCACTTATTTGACTAAAACCTCTAATGAATTTTTTGTAAAATCTTACAAGTCCATGGAAACTTCTTACCTCAAATGTGCCTCTTGGGGTTGGCCAATTCACAGTTGCTTGAATATTCTCTGGATCCATTATTAAGCCTTATTCAAATACTACAAAACCAAAATATATCAAATCCCTCTTCATAAAGCTACACTTTTTCAAATTTATCAATAGTCTTTCCTTCTACAGGGTACTCAAAACCATCTTAATATGCCTTAAATGTTCCTCCTTTCTCTGGCCATAAATTAGAATTTCATCTAAATAGAGAATCACAAACTTTCCAATAAAAAAATTTAATACCTCATTCATCAACCTCATAAATGTGCTAGGATCATTTGTGAGACCAAAAGGCATCACCAACCATTCATATAGTCCACTATTAATCTTAAAAGAAGTCTTCCAGTCATCCCCTTCTCTTATCCTAATTTTATGGTACCCACTTTTCAAATCAATTTTTGAGAAGTACTTTGCCCCACTTAAGAAATACAACAAATCATCTATTCTAGGTAAGGGAAACATGTACACGATGGAAATTTTTTTAATTGACATGGAATCAATGCACATGCGCCATCCACCATCCTTCTTTGGGTTGAGCATTGTCGGTACAACACATGGAACTAGACTTTCTTTCACCAAACCTTTGTCTAACAACTCTTGTACCTACTTCTTTATTTCTTAATTTTCTTGAGGGTTCAGTATGTATGTTGCTTTGTTAGGTAGACTTTCTTCAGGTATCAAATAAATATGGTGACTTATACTTCTCACAAGAGGTAAACCATTAGGTAATTCATCTACTATTATATCAACAATTTCATCAATCATACCTTTAACTTCTGTAGTTAAATAATCCATATTTGTATTAGTGAGTATTACCTTTGTCTTACCAACAAGAGAAAAATGTACCTCCTCTTTCTTCTTGATTTCTTGTAGAAGCTCCTTCCCACTGATCAGCAAAACACTAGGTATGGGTTCTTCTTTGGTTGATTCATCCATCAAAGGAAACAACACATGCTTACATCCATATTTCTCTAGGGAATAAGTGTTTCTCCTTCCATCATAAATATCCTTCATATCATACTACCATGTCCTTCCTAAAAAACTATGCCAAACATCCATGGGAATTATATCAAATAATACCTCATCCTTATAAGTGTCAATTTGGAATTCTACTTTACATTGCTCATTCACTAAGAGTTTATGTCCTTTATACAACCAGGACACTTTGTAGGGAGTGGGATGTGCTATCCTCTTCAATCCCAACTTCTTCACCATCTCTGTGGAAACCAAATTTCTTTTACGTCCACTATCAATGAAAATTTTACAACACTTCCCCTTTAACTTGCATACAATCCTAAACATAATTTTTCTTTGTGTTAGCTCACTTATCTCTTTCTATGACTTGACCAAGATACTCTTCAACATTAAAGACTCTCCTACCTCAAGAGTTTCTTCCATTTCCACTGTATTATTTTTTTCCTCCCTGGCCTCTACAAAATTTTAATTTCTCTTATTTGTTGACTTATTCTCAAGATAGTCCCAAGACATGTGTCCTGTCTTTCCACAAGTGTAGCATATAATATCTCTGCCTCTTATTCCTCTACCTTGGGAGCCAAATATTCTACCTCTTAATTCTCCTCTTGATTTCTGACTACTCGAGCTTGATATGATCCCTTCATATTTAGAAGTTTTTGATCTTCCCCCATGACCGACTTATCCTTTACCTCTTGTAGGACCTCTTCTTCTTATTTTTTGGCTTTTCTTTTTGGTTATATTTTCCTCTTATTTCAAGGATTATCGATAAGCATATTATACAGTCATCAGGTTCAATAGGATGATTTCATCCTGGATATCATACCTTAAGCCATTAATATACCTTGCAACTTTATCAGCGTCATCCTCTACATGCCCTTCCCTGATGTTCAACCTATAGAATTATTTTGTATATTCCTTTATTGTCATAGCTTTCTACATCAAGCTATGTAGTTTTATGAACATGTTCAACTGATAATATTTAGGCATGAACATGGCCTTGAACTTAGCCACCATCCTGTCCAAATTATTGATTTATGCCTTGCCTTTCTTCTTCATGCTATCCTATAGTTCATCCCACAATATGCATGCATGTCCTTTTAGCCTAGTCACAACATGCTTAACCTTCCTCTCTTCATATATGTCTTCATAGTCAAAGTATTTTTCCATTGCGTTGATCCAATCAAGCAATTATTTGACATTCAATTTCCCATCATATATTGGGACCTCCATTTTTGGTTTGGCTCCCACATTTGTAACCAGCCTTAACAACTATTCCTTAGTTGTTTCACCTCCTGGAGCTTCTCCTCCTTCTTTAGAGATAGTGTCTTCATATTCACTGACATCACCTATGTCAGGTTCCCATTAGTGAGTTTCTTCCATGACTTCCATTCAATCCTAGACTCTCCTCAACTCATTCTGCAAATATGCAACTGCTCCCAATGGTGTCCTACCTCTTCTAGGTGGCATGGCTATTGAAGACAATTCTCCCGTACAACTCTGATACCACAAATGGTATCCCTAGACTACAAAAACCACAATACAAGGATAACAAATTGATATTTGTTGGTGAATTTCTCTATTTGCGGCCTCAGATCTCTCTATATGATTCTACATTGTGCAGATTCAATTAGACATTGAGCCCTCTTTCGACCATACAACCGCACACCAAGTCGAAAGGATAAACACCTTTAAGAATTTATTAGGATTTATTCATCTGGTTAAACCACAAGAGATTCCCATTGTGAAATTTCCTTTCAATCGTTTATCTTTCCTTTAAACGGACGACTATATCTCTTTTGATTATTGTATCAGAGTGAAGAAACTTAAAAATATTCGAGCAAGCTACTCTGAATCTCTATTAATCATAACCATTGATTCTCTGATTCGACATATGGTCGCATATTTACCTCAGAGTGTTAACGAGGGATACTTGGAAACAATTCATGGGTATTGGATGGATGACAAGGATCTCCTCTCGGGACGTTTCAACTTTAGTTCTCAGTTGTTGATCGTCATTGGAAGGACGATCAACATTTCACCTCAGAATGCTATCTTCATAGTCAAGTTTGGAATGAGGATCTGAAATGCTAGATTTCATGGATGGTGTGGATGCTTCCTCAAAGTTATTTAGATCACCAATCTCCATTGTTGTTCTCTCAAAGTTATTTAGATCACTCATCTTGTTATTAAAAAAGGAAAAGTGGAGAAAAAGATTTTAGGTGTTAAAGTGTCAAGATTGGTAAATATCTTACACCTCTTTTTGGTTGACGATGTTCTGATAATGTCCAATGTTGATCTTAATGAATGGAAGGAAATACTTGATTGCATTATCCTTTTCTGTAAATCTACTGGGTTACAGTTAAATTCATCAAAGACTATGGTTCATTATGAAGGTTTGAGTGAAACAGAGCTGGTTCCTTATAGATCTTTACTTGATTTTCCTTTCTTAGCCCTGCACTTAGGTTTCAAATATTTGGGATTTTTTCTGAAAACTAGACCGCAGAGGGTGGTGGATTGGATGTGGCTTTTGAACAAAATTGAAAAAAAAGATCAGGATTTGATGTTATAAATGGCTCTCGTTGGGTGGAAGGCTTATATTGCTTAAGGCGGTTTTGGAAAGCCAATCTATTTATTCGATGGAAGTGGAGTTAATTCCAAAATTTATCCTCAACCAGATTCATAAATTATACTTTAATTTCTTATGGAATGGTAATAACTCGACTTGTCATATCCATTTATGCAACTGGGAGGCATTGTCGAGGCCAAAATCTAGTGGGGGTCGGGGTCTCAGAAATTTGGCACATTTTAATATAGCATTATTAGCCAATACTCTTTGGCACACACTCTTCAACAAAGGTTTATGGCATAATATAGTGATGGATAAGTATTTAAGACATTCCGATGTGATACAATGGTTTAGATCAGCTCTTTTCGAAGCTTCTACATCTTTGAGGATTTGGAGGAACATGTTGAAGTCGATTCACCTATTACTTCACTGGCAGAGGTGGTAAACAGGGTTGGGGAGTCAAATTCTTATTGGCAGAGATGTGATTCTGGGTATGGGTGAAAACTCCTTATTATCTCAGCCTCTTCGTGATCATCTATCAAGAAAGGAGATTAAGATGTTGGTCAATGCAAGGAATCCACAAGTGACAAGTGGTTTATCCGATTTATGGTTAAGTAGTGGTTCTTTGGGTTTAAGTGGTACTCTTGCAGATGAATGGGATATATTTACAAAAGGCCTTACCATAGCTGGAGATTACCTTGGTGAAGAAAATGATAAACTTTTGTGGGCAGGTGGAGATGCATCCGGCAAAATAAATGTAAAGAATATATATCTAGCCATTGTTTCTACTCAAAATTTTCAATTTACGCCCAGATGGATTTAGAAAAATTGGAGTTGGGAGATTCAACTAAAGATAAAACTCTTTTCATGGCTGACCATTTCCCGAAAGATTTTGACATGGGATGGATTTCAAAAGAGAGGTTGGGAAGGGCCCAAATTTTGTATTTTCTGTAAGAGGAACTCAAAAAGCTTAGAACACCTTTTCATCAATTGTGATTTTACAAAATAGTTATGGGCTTTGTTAAAGGACCTTTTGAAATTAAAGAGGATTTGGTTGGGACAGGATATCGCTGATGCTTTTTATCAATGGATTATTGATAAGTCTGTTCTTACTGATATTGCAGCATTAACCTGTTGGTGTTTGTGGATCGAAAGGAATAGGGGTATCTTTGAAAATAAGACGTCAGTGGTCCATTCAGTTCTGCATAAGGTAATGGACCTGTATAGAACTAAAAGTAATCTTGTTCCAAAATTCATTGTAAAGGAATGTTTTATTCAACCTGAACAGGGGTCGGCTACATCTTTTTTCAATGGGGCTGCAAGAAGTGACCGATCTTCCTATGGGATCGGAGGGGTAATAAAAACTACTGAGAATCTTGTTTACATGTGGTTCTTTAACTGCGGTGGAGGAACAAATTCAAAGGCTGAATTATTAGGAATCTGGGCATCCCTTACTCTAGCAAATTTCCTGGATATTCATAGGCTGCAAGCCTTTGGCGATTCCAAAGTGATAATAGAATGGCTAAATGATAGGGGCAAATTGGATATTTGTTCTATTGAAGGATGGAAAAAGCGCATAAAGATATTATGTAAAAAAATTTAGGTCCTTAGTTTCCACCATATCTACAAGGAGTTCAACATTGAGGCAGATAAACTCTCCAAAGAAGCCTTGTTGGCTTCTGAAGGAAGAATAACATACTATCAGTGGGAACCTGGAGGAGTGGGGAGAACAAAGCATCTGGATATTTACTGAACTTCATTGCCTATTAGAGGTTTTTTGTTATGTATGGGTCCTTATTTAGTCTCGGTATATAAGGGGCTGGAGCAGACAGTAGTAGTCAGACTGGATATTTTTTTATTTTTTTTACAAATCAATCCAATGGAACTTTTATGTTTTTGTTATGTTTGAAGGAAGTTTCTAGAATGTCTTGATAAAGACTTATATGTTTTTGTTTTGGTTGTGAAGGAGTCGATACCCCATGTATGACAGTATGTAAAGAAAATTATATCAGTAATATAATTTTGAGCAAATTTTCTTTTGGGAAAAGGGAAAAAGACATAAAAGAAGGAAAAAGTGTGTGTGTGTGTAAGAATTTGTTCATAGGAAACTTTTATAAGGAGAAAATGATAGATAGCTTTATCACATCAATGTTTCTCTCTTCACTACATTCAAATTTAGCATAAGATTTCAAACCCTACCTTTACCAAAATTTAACAATAAATAATAAATTAAATAAACAATGATGATGATGATGGTTAATGTCCACTGAGACCAAATTTGGTCTATCGAACCTTACAAAAGGTAAGGGATTACTTGGAATTCTTTAGAATTTTATTTCTATGCTAAAAAGGCATTAAGACAAACATTCTCAAATCACCATTGTTTCGATGAGTTAGAAGGTTACAAAGATTGGTATTGTGACAAATATTTTGAAATTGATATCTAATTTGGGTATGCGAGACATTCTAAGAGAAAGTGCTTTTCATCTTCAACTCTCTTAGTTTTGATATTCTAGATTATGGTTAATCATCTCCCTATAGTATTTTAATTTTCTTTTATCTTCTAATTATTTATGACAATACATTTTTTCATTGAATTTAAAAATAATAATATTTTTAATATTATAATTATTCCGTTATTCCCTAATTTAACCAAAATTAAGTTTAAATAATACTCACAAAATAAATAAAAAATTAAAAATAAAATAAAGGGGTGAGCAACTTTCTCGACAACTTTCTAAAAAAACGAGTAATGATAAAATCGGTAGGTCGTCTCTCCATTGACCGAAATTTTAACAATAATTAATTTTAAAGGCGAGAGTTGGGTCTTTTTAAAAAAATTCGGGGTTAAAGTTATTTGTTAATTTTTCCCTCATCGTCTTTACCTTTTAAGAAATTACAAAGTTAAACTAAGTTCTCAATATATTTTTTGGACTCCAAAAGACATAAAGTTTGAATTTTTAAGCTTTATACTTATTTATTTAAATTCGAGTTTTGAGGAACTAAATAAATATGCGGCAACCTTTAGACTTTTGTGTTTTTTAATATTAAAATATTTATGGCAACCTTTAGACTTTTGTGTTTTTTAATATTAAAATATTTATGAATTTTTAAAATATTTATATTCGGACATTAAGTGACAAATTTTTGGAGGATGACTAATCACTTTAAAATAAAGAGAGTATATGTTTACCTTTAATGTTGAGTCATAATAAGATTATTTTTAATGCGAATATGATTTTAGAATCAATATGGATTTGATTGATATTCCATAATCATAATTATTAAGAGTGTAAAAGTTAAA
>ML786481.1:0-12269 GCA_009831015.1 Picea engelmannii | reverse complement strand
CTATTAATGCCTCCTCCCCCCCACACACACCCCCACCCTCATATATGAGGGTGGGGGGGAGGGGCGTTAATAGAGAAAATATATAATATATTTTCTCATCAAGTAAACCAAGTAATCGAAAGTTGGGTTTGTACACTCCACTTCTAGTTCCTTCTCGCCTTTGGGAAAGTATTTCCATGGAAAACTATAGCATATATGTTATGCGATTATAAATCGCGTGCACCATATAATATACAACGGTTACATATTAATAAACTATGGGTCGGGGCTAAGCCCCGCCCCGCCCCCCGTCTGTATAATACAACGACCGAATTCAAATCAAATTGCAACCATATATCAAATAAGAACTGAGTTGTGGCCCAATGGTCGGGTTGTCGTGTGAAGTCGTTAAGTGTTGGGGAGGTCTGGGGGTCGAACCTCGCGGACTCCCACCATATATTTTACACAACAATCATTAACCAGTCATATAGGGACACGTGGCGCCAATGAATTGGGCCACGTGTCCGCACCTTATCAACCACTTATGACACGTGTCAACACCGTACTCGCCAACGATCGACCAACCAGCAGCTGCCACATCAGCTCCGTATGGCCTGTACGGTCCTGCCACGTCACCGTACAGACTATACGGACTGTACGGACAGGTACAGTCAGCATCCAAAAATTTTGCATGTTTGGCTTGGCGGACAGATCGCGATATCTCCTCCATACAGACTCCGTTTGAGAAAGTAAATATACCGCCGGAATCAGGAAGACGAGACGGACGCAATGGAACTGTTTTTGTTGCATTCCGAGAACTTTGAAAATTGAGAAAAATTTGATCCCCTGATCACCCAGGTAAGTGATTATGACAATCACCTAGGCCCCAAATCCCCAAAAAACATCGTATAGGGCCTCAAAACGGCCCCAAAAGTTTGGAACTCGAAAAACTGCCAAGGTGGAAAAAACAATTTTGAGCCAGTGGAATAGGTGGGTGGCCACCAATATCTGCCTGGATCAATCCTCCATCCTTAGGAATAAATGGTCTCCATTGTGTTGAGTTCCCCCATCAGATGAGGAATTTCTTCTAAATTTGGTCCCAAGTGAGCCACTTGCCTTGGTGCAGGAGTTTCCCTTCTTTGATGACTCGATAAAGTTGGATCCTTTGTTGTCGAGTGACCTTGATCTATGTGTCCACAATCTCATCACTGGATTCATGTTGCATGCAGTCATGGTTGATCTCAGTTGGTGTCAACTGCTCTGTTATCTCTGAGGTGTCCAATAATGGTGGGAAATATGAACGAAGGAGAGCCACATTGAAGACTGGGTGCAAGCCAAGGAAAGGGGGAATGTTGAGCTCAAAATCATTGTCACCCATAGCCTTGGTGATGGTGTATGGCCCATAACGGAGTGGGCGAAGCTTCTAATGGGGCCCTGTAAGGAATTCTTTATGCAAGTGCAACCAAACTTTTTCACACACCTAAAACTTATGTGGCACCTGATGTTGGTCATGGCGTTGCTTGTACTTGGAATTAGACTTCTATAGAATATCCTGAACCTGTTGGTGGATGTGATAGATCTGCTCAATGAACCGGGTGGATTTGTCAACTTCTGGTGGAGCAGGGGATGAGTCGGTCGAGGTGGTTTCCAGGGGTAGTGAAACATCCATGGGGCCCAATGGTTGGAATCCCAACCCCACCTGAAAGGAGTTGTGGCTAGTTGAGCTATGCAGGGCTTGGTTGTAGCTATGTTGGACATAGGGAAGACTCTCATCCCATGTGTGGGGGTGTTTTGAATTGTACATGCATAGGATATGTACGATCATTTCATTGGCGACCTCAGATTGGCCATCTATCTGGGGATGGAAGGCAATGGATTTGGTGAGCTTGGTATCCAGCAGTGACCAGAGGCTCGACCAGAATGTGTTAAGGAACCGACTGTCACGGTATAAGATAATGGTTTGTGGGATCCCAAAATGTACCCATACTCGTTCAAAGAAGAGCTTGGCAGTGGCTTCTGCTATGATGTTCTTCTTGCAGGTGGCTAGAATCACCATCTTGGAAAAGTGATCAACAAACACAAAAACACAGTCATTTCCCCTCTTGGTGGATAGGAGGACCGACATGTAGTCCATTGATATGGATTCCCATGGCCTATCAGGAGTAGGCATAGGGGTGTACGTGCCATGTTTCTTAGTGTTCGGTTTGGCAATAACACGGGTGGTGTAGGACCTGATATACTTGGCGACATCATGTTGAAGTTTCAGCCAGTAGAAATGTTTTTGCATCACTGCCACTGTCTTTTTGATGCCAAAGTGTCCTACCACCCGACTGTAGTGAGCTTCCCAAATCAATTTCACGCGCTCGCTTGATGGAATGCAGAGATGGCCTAGATGACACAACATCCCATCTTGAATATGAAAATTAGTGACCACTTTGTCACCCAACATTTGGTAGGTGGTGGAAAAGTTAGGGTATGTCTCGTAGAGGTGGGGCCATCCATAGGTCTCATGGTCACAAGAGTCTAGCACCGTGGTGAGTGTCGTGAATGGAGGTCAGTTGAGGCAATCAACAACTCAGTTGGTACTTCTTGTTTTATATTTGATGTTGAGGTGGAACTGTTGTAAGTATGTGGACCACTTTTGATGGCGATCATTCTGCAATTTTCCTTGGGTCAACATGAAATGTAGTGGCTTGTGATCAATGTGGATGATTGTCTCCTTCCCAAGAATGTAATGTCTCCACTGGCGGCAGGCTTGCACAATGGAGTACATTTCTTTGTCATAAGTAGGGTACTTACGGACAACATCTGATAGTGTCTCACTATGATATTCCATGGGGTGGCCATGTTGAGTGAGAACGGAACCCACGACATAGTCGGAAGCATCGGTCTCGATCTCAAAGGGATGTTGCAAGTCTGGTAATGAAAATACTGGGGATGAGCACAAACGCTTCTTCAAGTCATCGAAGGCTTGTTGTTGGGACAGGCCCCACAAATTTTTTTCCTTACCTCCACACCTGGTTACTTGGCTGAGGGTCCATGCAATATGAGAGAATCCCAACATGAACCTATGATAGAAATTGGTGAGGCCCAAGAAGCTCTGAAGTTCAGTGAGTTTGGTTGGGGCTGGCCAATCATGGATGACCTAGATCTTGGCTAGATCCACATGCACACGATGTTGATCAACGATGTAGCCTAAGTAATGGACCATGTCCATGTCGAAGGAGCAGTTTTCCAAGTTTGCATATAGTTTGTGTTGCTACAGGGTGTGCAAAACTTGCTAAATATGTTGCAAGTGTTCCTCCCAAGTCTTGTTGTGGATGAGGATGTCATCCAGATACACCACTACAAAATTATTGGTGAAAGGTCATAGGATATCATCCATCATCCTCATAAAATTTGTTGGATCATTTGTCAAACCAAAGGGCATGTCTAACCATTCAAAAAGACCTTCTTTTGACTTGAAGGTGATCTTCCATACATCTGTCTGTTCTATTGAGACATAGTGGTAGCTAGACTTCAGATCAATCTTACTGAAGTATTTGGCCCCCGTGAGTTGATCAAGGAGGTCGTCGATTCAGGGAATTGGGTACCGGTTTCGGACTGTGATTTTATTCAGGGCCCGGTAATCAATGCAGAGTCGTCGGGTCTCGTCTTTCTTTTGCACCAGCATGATTGGGATCCCACAAGGCGATGAGATGGGACATATGTGCCCCTTGTGGATCAGTTCTTGGATCTGCCTCTCGATCTCCTCATTTTCTAATAGAGAGGGACGGTAGACTGGCCCATTGGGTAGCAGTGTTCCTGGGGTCAGATCGATGGAATTCTTGACCTGGTAGTGCAGAGTTACCCCGATAGGAGAGGAGAAGATTGTTGGTGCAATTATATGCATAATATATTACCAAACATAAATTATCAACCGAGATTGGTAATCAACAGAGTTGTTATATTATATGTTTCGGTAACAGGTGGTTTATCTATGTTTGATGAGTATAGCTCAATCAAGAAACAATCAATAACAAGATGATATGTTTTCACATTTTTTCAAATAACATTCTCCACTCATTTCAAAATCCAGAAAGAAAAATTGATCAAAAAATGTATAACTCATCATTCTTGTTCAGGGAAGATAGAGATGGGTTATGAGTCTATCTCCTGTAACAAACACACAATAACTCATTAACATTTTGGAAACTTAACTGAGCTAAAAGAACTACCAAATAGAGTATAAACACTCAATTATAAGAGCATGGATGTGAGAGATGGAGGCATTGATCTCATTTCCTGTAACAACTCAATTCAATAATAACTTGCAAGAAATCCCCATCTATTTTTTCACACTTCTTCAAACCAATGACATTCAGAAAATAAATCAATGCAACTTGATAATTATGAAAAGCTATTTCATTCCTACACATGAAACATAAGTTTTTATGAGATATTCCATATGTTGGATCATGTAATGTGAATGATGGACTCTCAAATGATTCATGTACTTCCACACTTTGCAATCAATTCTAATAGTGAAATCGGAAATGAAATCAAAACAAGTACATGAAATACAAATATATACTAATAATTTACAATGAGCTTACCAAGTTGGATCGGTGGGCCCTTGTCGATGCTAACATGGAATCTTTTAGATCAGCAGATACTAAATGCTAAAATATACACAGGATCATTGAATTCAAACTTCCATTGATCTTCAGCAAATAAATTTACAAAAAGAGTCTGTTCAGAAATCCAATCTACAACATAATAATTCCTCTCCTTTGGCTTAGAGCCATCACTCAATTTATATACTTTTTACATTACAAACTTGTCTTTATACAATCCAGTACATGAAAAATCAAATCAAAACCATTTTCCATCAATGGAGGTTGAGTACAACCATTAGCTAATCAAGGAAATTCATTTCCCACGAATATGGGCATGATCCTAGAATTTATGGAAAATTGGCAATGATTTAGGATGAATTGTTCCCCCTGAGATAGAGATACACACGTGTGATATATGGGAATTCTGGCCCATGAGTCTGCATGCAAACGCTTCTTTGGACAAAACCCATGTCCCCAAATTTTGATATTTATAATTATATTCCCGGAAATTGAGGTGCAAATCCAGTACCGGAATGTTTGTATCGGAATTCTGTAGACAATGTTTTAGTACCAGATGAACACAATCATGACCATGAGTATCGGTTCAGGCGCAAAGGTAGTACCATAATAGGTGCAAGACTGGTACCAGATGCAATGCTGAGTGTGTTGGTACTGAATGCAATGATGAGTTGGTACCAGATGTGATGTGGAGTACTGGAATAGGTGGAACATTGGTACCGAAATAGGTGGAGCATTGGTACCGAATTAAACAGGGTACCAGATCACATTATGGTTGCAGTACAGGATTAGTGAAGTACCAGATGAAGATTATTAAGAGTCAAAGTGATTAGAAACATACATAATCAATCATTTAATTGAATTTAATCAAGAAAACAAAACAAATCATGCCTTAATCATAAGTTACCTCTCTATGAACATGGACAAGGTCATCAAGTGGATTTGTGGAGGAAACGGTCAATTATATACACATAGCATAGGTAAAATAGGCTCAGATAGAGGATAATATAGGGTAATAGAGGTGTCAAAATGGAGACTCAACAAAGATATATGAGTATTCTTCCACGACCTTATCCACTTGCTTCTGTTATGTGGAGAGATCGGTCACGGAGGCCCTGGATGTGGCTGCAATCTTTCGCCCACTCTGAGAGTGAATAACGAAGAAGACAAATTTCCCAATCTGAGAGATTACCTTCCTGCATTTCTTGGAAGAGATAAAGGAAATATCACTAGGAGTGGTTGCCTTGGGTATCCTGTACAATTTCCTGTTCAAAGTAATAATAACAATACGAGGCCTAGACTCATATACAACATGACGTTTCCATAAATAAGGTTGGCCCAAAAGAACATTACAAACTTTGAGAGGAGTAACATCACACAATGCCTCATCTTTGAAGGGTTTGATGTCGTACGACATTCAACATTGTTGTCTGACGCAAAGATCGTTTCCTTGGAGGATCCATCCAATGGTGTAGGGTTGTGGGTGTAGCGTTGTTAGCAGGGCCAGGTGCTTGACGATGAAGTCCAGCAGGGTGCCTTTTACCCACATCTGTGAATGGAAGAGGTTCTCATCTTCTTTTGGCTCGTCTGGTTCACCGGGACAGAGCTTGGTGGTAGCAACGATGGCACTGGGTTCCATGTCAATGATCTGTCTTCCCCTTTATGTTTCTAACTCAGAGTCAAAACCCGCATCTGATTCATAATACTTCACTTCATCCACCAACGAATTCTTTGAGTGGAAATTAACAGTGTTATGCCAAGGGATCTTATGGAAGCCGCATCACTTCTCAGTATATTTCTTTGTCTTTCTAGTGTCCTTCTTTGCTTGCGGCTTGGACTAGTTGTCCTAATACTGTCCATCTTTGCTCTGTCCTTTTTTTGTGGTTTGGGGCCTGCCTTTCCTGGATTTTGTTGTGAGGGGTTCCCAGGCCCAAATTTTCGGTTTGAGCTTCTACTCAATTTTGACGACATATCGGTAGGCCGCACCCAAGGATGATATGTCCAAAAATTCCATTTCAATCTTGATGTATCTATGCAGAGCATATTTATACTTGAGCACCATATGTCGCTTCGAATCTTTGATACCCATCTTGGTGTGCAAGGTATGGAAGATATTTGTGAACTCTTGCACTGCTTGGTCTCTTTCTTGCCGCAGTGTGGGCCATTTGGTATACAAGTCGTCATAACTTCTGACAGGGTAGTATTGTTCCTTAATAGAATTTATGAAGGATTACCAGGTGGTCGTGACTGTAAATAATGAGGGTTCCTCTATTTCCTTTTGCTCACAGAAAGTTTCCCACCAATCTTTGACATGGGGAACGACTTTGAGGAGCGCAAAAGTAATCTTTTCTCTATTCGAAAAGTTATGGAAAAAAAAATACCCTTCTAGTAGATTCAACCACTTGTCTACAACATCTGCATCTATCTGACCTTCAAATATAGGAATATCGAAGTTTATTTGTACCTTGAAGTGGGCGGCACCTCCGCTCGAGGAAGATGCGTCGCTTGTTGGTAGTCGCCGAAGGATTTGCGCGAAACTATCCATCATATTGTTCCTCTGTTGCATGAGGGATTCCTCAAGAAACATTTTGAAAGGATCTCATGTCTCGTCATCTTTATTTTATCTTTCCATGAGAGGTCGCTTGGGCGTGCAAGAGATTTTCTCTTCAAGAAAAACAAGCTCGAGACCCAATTCTTGGTACCCTGACCTCGTTGGGGACATGCATTAAGACGACAAGGAGAAGACCGCTCTAATACCAATGATCTGGATTTTATGAGAAGAATGAAATGAATACAGATTATTAAAATATGCTTAACATAGAATAACATAGATACAATAAAATTGGTTTTCTATTCAATAAGGAAATAAGAAGAAACTGTAAAATGCAATGGAAAACAAGTTTGATGGAATGGTGGTGGCTTATCTTTGAGAAGAGATGTGACGGTTGCGCTCATTCAAAAGAAGATGATTACAATGAGGCTCTGAAGGCCTTTTTACAATAAATGGGAATGTCAAAAACCCTAGACATCCAAAAATTTAACCCTAGGAGATGAAGTGCCAAAAGTCATGTGGGCCTCGTTTGGGTAAGTTAGTACATCAACTTCTCGGGGTCGTAACTTTTGCATACGATCTTTGTTTTAGGTGCACGATAGCCTGTTGGAAAGGTATAACCGAAAAGAACTATTTTCAACTGGCCCAGGCAAGTGCCTATGGCAATCTCTTGGGCCGCAAATCCCTAAAAAAATGTCGTTTAGGGCCTCAAAACGGCCCCGGAAGTTTGGAACCCGAAAAAGTGCCAAGGTGGAAAAATGTTTTTCGATCCAGTGGAATAGGTGGATAGATCAAATGTGTTTCTTCATTATGATGTGATAAGTACTTTATATTGATTCCTTTCATTGAATTTGTGTATACTACTACCTATGGGTTGTTTAATCTTGAGGTTAGTCCTAGTGGATATGTTGAGATATCATCCATCCCAAGACTCCATTACCATCAAATTGACTTGTGCGTAATCCTCAATGGAATTCTTAGTTGGATCCCAGTCAACCATTCAATGGAACCTTAGTTTACCCTCTACTCATTGCTCAATCAAACCTCAACCCACACTGAACCTAGTCAAATCATTCATCCTTCAACAATTATCATACATGTCAAACAACATTCTAAATAGTCAACAAACACCTAGGAAGATTCCTTCAACATGGCAATACATGTCTCTTATTCTATCCAATATCTAGCAGGAAGTTACTTGGCCTTCTTCATTCACTCTTGTAATCAAATGTAACTAAAATGAAGTGGATTGGGAAGCCAACTATCATCCAGAGCTTATTGTATAAATATACATAGGCTCCATGGATAAAATGTTTTACATTGTATGACCCATAGATATCTCTCTGCATTGAATACAAGTTCATTGACTAAGTTCACCTATGTTTGAGGTTTTATCTTGTATACTTTGAAGACCAACATCCAAAAGCCACTAATCAAGGCATTGGAGTTTTCACCCATTAGGTTTCTCTATTATCAATTCTTGGCTTACACCCTCATGTGATTGGTATTGTTTATTGTTTTTAGTGGATTCTATTTTGTTATTTATGTATTGGTTTTCATAAATAGTATAGAATTTTCATGCTTCCACTATAATAGAGATTGATTACTTCAATCAACTTTGTTGTCCCCTATCCTCCCCTAGACAATGTGGTTCATTGGTATTAAAGAATTTTTTTTAATAATGACTTCCTTATCACAATGTAATACTCTAAGCCTTGCTAAACACTACCTATGTAGTAATACTCTAAGTTTTGAAGTATATCAGTGGTTTATCTCCTTATCTACAACAAGAGATGGAATTTCTTACTATTGATAGTCTTGCATAAGCTTTCCACTATGTTATCAATCTTCATGAAAAATTCAAAGGGAAAGGACATTTCTTGACCAGATCCACTAGTCAAACTTTCAACAAGAAGTATTTGTCAATTAGTTTCCCCTAATAAGAAAAAATAGTATACTCATCAAACTAGTCATTAGAAAGGAGACAGTGGAAAGAAACCTTTCAAAAAGGGTAATTTTTAGAAAAAACATGACAATAAACATCCTACAAGAAAATGGTGTGATTACAATATTTTAACTTGGAATGATGCATCTGGATGCAATGTTTGGAAGACATTCTTGGCATATATATGTGCCTCTAACATAAATTTTAATTATCATTAGACTAATGAAAGATATAAATCTATCATGGAATCTAATACTGAAGGATCGACTCTACTTGCATCATTCTTGAAAATGCTCACAAACTCAACCATCATTGATGGGGAGGAAAGAGAAAGACTCCATAAATAGATATGGGTCAAAGACAACCCATTGCATATCATTGTGGACAATGGTGTCCAAAATAGCATCATATCTAAAGACACTATGAAGAAATTGGGTCTTGTCACAACTCCACTTCCATAGCCTTCCAACATCAATTGGATGAAAATAAGGACGATAACTTAGAATCACTCGACAATGAAACCTTGCCTATTTTATCAATACTTTTATGGATGAAGTGCTTTGTGATATAGCACCACTATCAATGGCTAACATACTATTTCGAAAACCATAATTATGGGGAATAGATCGAAGTTACCAATCTCGACCATGTAAGGTGATTGTCAATATCAATTATTAGTGGTATGGAATTCCTAAATGTCAACACAATTCTATAGTCTCATTGATTTCAGTGAAACAAGCTAGAAAGTGGATCAACCATATTCATAAATTCACGTTATTGATGATTACACCTTAACATTCCAAGAAGATCACATCAACTAGTCAAGTCTCCACTAACCACCACCCTCGACTATAATAACAACAAATTGACATAGCACTTGAAGAATAGAAATATGTGTTCAAAGATCCAGTTGGAGTACCACTACATTTCCAGGTAAAATATTCCATGGATCTCATTCTAGGTTCTTATTTACCTAATGCATTTGTTTATAGAAGGTTCATTTTAGAGAATAAATAAATCCATAGAAAAATACAAGAGTTAATTGAAAATGAGCATATTCAACCTAGTTACTCTATGTGTCACAATCAAGTGGTCTTAGTTCCTAAGAAAGATGGGACATTGCATGTGTACATCGACTATAGGGATCTCAATAATATTTTAGTGAATATAGGTATCATCTTCCTAAGGAAATCATTTGACCTATTCGGAATTGTCAATACACTAAATCATGTTGCTCAAAATAATTTGACATGTTCGGAATTGTCAATACACTAAATTGTCAAAATCATGTTGCTAAAGAAAGACAACACCCAACATAGGGTAAGTGGTATACATCCACTAAATTGGCACACAAGTTTCCTCATTTTCATAGGTAGACCATTGAGACCATTTCCAAATAAGGTGGGGGGTCTAATCCATCCCAAGACTCGACTATTATCAAATCAATTTCTTCATAATGTTCTATACTTCTTGGTCGAAGCCCAATCCACCTCTAAATCGAACCTTTGTCAATCCTCAACTCACTACTTAGTTGATCCATAGTCGAACATCCACTCAATTGAATCATGCATCCTTTGACAAGGATCAATCATTATACATGTTAGATGACACTTGATTATTCAACTTACATGTCATATGTGTTCGACAACACATGTATTCCAACAGAGGATGAACACCTTCAGTAACCACTCACACAACCATGTCAAAGATCAACACACTGATGTTTTGACGTGGTGAAACCCCTACGGGGAAACATCCACGACCCCATCCAACGCGACCACTTGGAGAAGTTTATTAATGCAAAAGAAAAAGATTACGGAGAGATTTTACAAGAGATTTTCTCACAATCGATCATCGACAAATGACCCTCCATGCTCTTTAAATAGAGATCATGGACCAATCGGGTGTTAAGCCATGGATCAATGGTCATTAAGATCGAGGAGAATATGAACCGTCGAATGAATCTATGTAGGGAACATATCGTGATCGTCAGATTTCCTAACTACAAATGCATACTAATGAACAATAAAGAAACACACTTTTACCTAACAACACATTAGACCAAGTAGATATTAACTAACTCCTAAGTGTCTAAATATCCTAACATCCCCCCTTAAGAACAACTTGGGATATGATTGAAGGATTTACAATATTGACACAATAAAAGAAAGAAGGAGGCATTAGAGCCTATCCCCCCTTGATGAGAACTTCTTGAACTCCTAACATAGATTGAAGTTTGGAAAACTTCGCTTCTGTAAGAGACGTTTTGAAAATGTCTGCAACTTGATCTTCTGTAGGGAAAAATAGCATTTCAATAACTTGATCATGAATGAGATTTTTGATGAAGTGTATGTGTAGCTCGATGTGTTTGTTGTGCTGATGTTGAAATGGGTCTTTGGCGAGCTTGATGGCACTCTGATTGTCGCACCAAAGGCTGGTCAGATGTTGTTGCTGGAATCCAAACTCTGAAAGGATCTATTGAAGCCACAAGGCTTCCTGACTTGCATTTACTGTTGCACAGTACTCTTCTTCTACTGAAGAAATTGAAATATCTTGTTGTTTCTTATATGCCCAAGTGACAAGTCCTAAACCAAGGATCAAAACATAACCTGTAGTAGACTCTGATCATCAAGGTCACCGACCCAATCTGAATCAGTGAAACCAACCAATAAAGGATTCCCCCCTAAACTGTAATGTATCCCGAACTGAATTGTACCACAGACATAGCAAAGTATCCTTTTAGCTTCTTTCCAATGAATTTTGTGTGATGTTTGCATATATCGGGCAACAAGACCAACAATAAAGGAAATATCGGGATGGGTATGAGTCAAGTATAAGAGGCTACCAAATAACTAACTGTACAGGGTGGCATCAACTTGACTCTAGAGTGGAAGGGAGAAGGGGATGGATTACAATCGTCCATGTGAAAGCGACGAAGAAGGTCACAAGCATACTTAGATTGGGAAATAAAAATTCCTTCATTGGTTTGCAAAACTTGGAGGCCAAAGAAATAGTGCAAAAAACCTAAGTCTGTGATTTCAAATTTTTTCTTAAGGCTGGTTTTCACATGGTTTAAAAGTTTTGAGTCACTACCAGTAATGATAAGGTCATCAACATAAAGGACAAGGATGATGAGATGGATTCCTACTTTCTTGGTATAGACATTAGGATCAAAATG
>ML786480.1:601030-614073 GCA_009831015.1 Picea engelmannii | reverse complement strand
AACACTAGAAACTGGTTGAGGAACAAATACCCCTTCAACAATTCCTTCACTACTAGCACCCTAATCTTTAAAATTGGCATATATTTTATATAAAGATCAAATTCTATACAACATTCCTCATAAATCAGATCAACATAATACCTTTGTTTGCAATAACCATTGAATGCATTATGAAAATCTTTCAATGAATGAATGCTAGCAACAGGGAGGGTTCTACACCACTCACGAGCATGTCCTTCCAAAGAAAATCTGAATATTTTAATAACATCCTCATGATTAATATTTATCCTATGCATACACTCATGAAAATCCAACAAATTCTCACCAGGATGATCATGCTCGTTTTCCCCAAACCTTGGAAGACAAGGTTCCCATACTTATCTATCAAGTACAAGATTTGGAAATCTAGGTATACAAGAGAAGTCACAAAATGCATACCTCTGAGCTAGGATCTTATCCATTTCAAAATAGTGAAGTTACCAATAGATCTCTGAAAAATGGAGTCTCCATGGTGAAAGATAAGCAGTCTAAAAGTTTCTAGCTTCATTTCACCATCCAAAGCTATATCTAATAATCATAGTTCACCTAGGGAAGGTGTTTTCATTGTCGTCCTCGACAACGACACCAAAAATGTTAGCACTAAGAGTCACACTCAGTTTTCCATGAGTTCAAGCCTAATATCCATCATAATTTATACATAATTGTTTATATCAAGGTGATAAATGGATGAGGAAAACTCTGAAAAGGTGTCAATCACAGAAGGCAATCCCAAAGTATAGACCAACAAGTAAAGCTTTAGACAACTTCAAATCATGGTTTTAAATATTAAATGAGGGTGGAAGATCAGATAAGAAGTGTGGAATATATCTATCATCTGCATCAGGTAGTAGGATAGCTATATGAAGAAGAATTTTTGAAATGAGAAACCCTCAAGACAAAGATCAAAGCTCTGATATATCTGCAAGCATTATCACAATATGACATATACTAAAATAAGGATGCAACTAGCTAAACAAATCATTCACTTAGCTGAAATCAACGTAAGATAACAATGAAGAGATAAGGAAAAAGACTGACATTAACAAAGTGTCTTAAATATGATTTACACAGTAGGAAAAACATCTCTGTTATATGACAATATCAAAACCAGAGGTCTCTCCCATATCATTCCAACCTGAAAAATTAAATCAATTTTAAAAGGGTGGATCAACAAGGAAGAGAAATAAGGAGGGTAGCAAACAGTCTGCAAAGTCATTCCATTGGGCATGGAGTCGACACATCCTACAGATAAAAGGAACTCAAGATCATACTAGACCAAAAGGGATATAATTTATGGATGGAGGTATAAGAAAGATAAAAAAATAAGAATATCATCAAGAAAATATCCTCTCTGCAAAAATGAATTAAACGATTACTAGAAAAGAGATCATGAAAGGAGGCAATTACTACAAATCATTTGCAGCTCATGAATCTCCTACCTCATGAACAACCATTGATATTCAATTCCTGCAATTCCATTCAAGCAATATAAGGTAAAATGATAATAATGAACACAAAGTATGGTAAACATCTCTCATGATTCTCTAATGGAAAAAATGTTAATTACAACAGGCCCTCGGGATTACGATTGAGCAACTAAACTGCTCCTCCAGCTCTCTCCTCTCTTGGATCATGAATCCATCCCTTTTATTCTCAAAATCCATTTCATTTATAGTGAATTATCCCTCTCTACCCTAAGGAGGTCGAAACCAAGGAGCTACATAGGATCCTCCTCCATTTAGGAGTATTGTTAGAAAATATTCCAACAAAAACTTAACAAAATTCTATTTTTGGGGATCTTGTCTATTGTGATAAATGCCTTTTTAAACATGTCATTCTACTTGATCTGAATATGGAACACATGTCTCTCATGTCCAAATAAATCCTAGGATACCATTATAATCTTCCTTCATAACTTGCAACCTTCCCATAGCTCGAATTTGTCGGACTGTTAGAGTTTGCAGCGCCTGTGACAGTGTGCGCCGCGAACTTTCCTGTAGTTGATGTTTTTTTTTTTCTTTTCTCCAAAAATACGAAGTGGGTCAGTATGATTTTTTGTCAGAAATTCAAAAACAACATTTTTTTTCCTCCACAACAAATTTCATAGGAACCCATATTGTCATTCAAAATTTACAAGAAAAACAATCCTCCATTGTGTGTTAATTTCTTAAAAATTGTCATAAATACCAGTTCGCAGTGCTAGTGAGTTCAGGAACTGTGAACTCTCTTGTAGCAGCTCGTTTCACATTTTCCAATGTTTTATCATTTCAAAAATCTATAAGGTGTTCCAATAATGATGTAAACTTCATAATCTTGATGATTTTGATTAAAGGAAAGCACCCAAATTGATAAGCATGGATTACAAATCATAACAATCACCAAAATGTGTAAAATGCATGAAACATGAAATTTTACCAAAAATGATATTGTTTTTGGGAAGATCAATGTCTTTATATTCTAGTTCTGGAGCTTCTTCGAATATCCAACTTGGCCAACATGTATAATCATTGCTTGGTTTCTTTCTGTCATTTATTACGACAGTTGGTGTGTGAAAACAAAGTACACGGGAAATAAGGTTTTAATGATAGTCAAATTGTTTTAAAGAGGTTGACTTATCTAGAGATGATACACCCTACTCTTCTAATCATTTATAAATGAGACGAAGAACTCTTCAACATAGAGGTATAAGAGCAACAACTGAGAATTTTCATGAAAGGAAGACTGATAAAAACTCTATTAAAATAGATTTTGAACCATCATAAAATCTGGTCATAAGCATGAAAACCATATGAAACTTTAAAATTTGTTTCAATTAAAAGATGGGCCACATGACTCAAGATAAATAAGGGTAAAAATATTGATTTAGAGGCTGAATTTCAAGGATGTGAAAGATATAAACTTCAATAGGTCTGGAACAAAGGGTTCACAGCACCTAACTGACAGTTTGCAACACCTAATTCATGGATTACCCAAAACCCTCTTCTCATCCTTTAACACGGTATGAAAAAACTCATGGAGTAATTGGTAACCCTGGGCTTGATGTTGATGTCTATGAATTTGAAAAAAGATGTTTGCAAGCTAACCAACCCCCAACGCTCCTCTTCAACCAATTTGCAGTGCCAAATTCAAAATCAATGGCACACTTCAAGGAGACTATTGGACTACAATTCTATGTGCTAAAAATACTCACATGCTTCCAAGTATTCATTGTATTTAGCAGTAATAGAACCTTTCAAGGATTTTTGTCACAACTAGTAATGTAGAATTATCAAACTTGATATGTGCAAATTGGAAACTTATTATTTTAATCAAACCTGGAACCTGGAGTCTTATATTCAAGAACGAGTGTTGTTGATTCTATTCTAAGTCTCCTTCACTCAATATGACAAGTATTTTATTCAACCTATCCCTTATACTTAAGACAATATGCTTTCTAGACAAAAATACGAGCTAGAGAATATAGTGAAAATAAACTCTAAAGTCTCAACCTTAATCAATCTAATACTTTGACTAAAGTTAGTTTCTAACTTTAAATTTGAACAGAGGTTAGTATGATAATCATAACTTCAATAGATCAAAATACAACTGGATTTTCATAAGGTCACAATAATTCCATAACAACTAGAGGCATATGAAAATAATCAAACTTGGAGTACGTTGCTCCTCTGAATGTGTTGGATATGAGATCCCTTTAGATCTACGATTTTTTCTTTAAATAGAGATCCCTTCTCCCACAATCACACTCAAAATAGTGATATAGTTTAAACATATAGAAGTGCATACCTCCAGTAGAAGCGATAGACATTGGCAACATTCAATAGTAGCGACAAGCAATGACAAACCCTAAAACTTCAAAGTTCTCCAACTTGCAATCTAAAGGTAACTGGATGTGCACTAGGGTAAGGCACACTAGAACAACCAAATATTAGGCCCAATGCTTCACATAAACTTTACTGAAACTGGTGTTGGCACTGCAATTGGTGCTGCAATTGGTACTACAATTGGTGCTACAATTGGCACTATAATTAGTGTTGCAGTTGGCACGAAGGAACTGGCACTACAAAACTAGGGTTTTATGAGGAAACCTAATATCTCAACTTCATAAATTTTTAGATCTGATCCAAGGAAGCGATGCAACCTACTTAGGAGACCTTCTTAGCAAGTTCAGTAAGTGCTCAACAAGCTTGGCAATGGGGGAAATTGAGGATCTTCCTTCTAGCAATTAGAATATTACGAAGGAAACCAACTCTGATACCATGTTGAATTTCTGGTATGCTCGTTTAACCATAAAAAATGTCACATCATTGACACCCAACCATATGCATTCACACATGCCACCCTTGAGCACACTAACCTTTACTTAGAATAATTCTGGAATAACTACTCCAGAACCAACAAATAAACCCTAGTTTCTAACTACAACAACAACTCAAGACAAGTAGAGCACTCCTTCTCCAAGGGTATCGAACAAGAGAGTGAGTCTCCATATCCACAGAAGAAGTACCATACACAACTACAACAGTTTCAATTGCACTACTCTCTCTCTCAAAATTGCGCCATACTTAACAAGAATATCACCAAGAGATGACCATGCACCCTTATTCCTCCTTGCAGTTGTAGTTGCAGTTGCAACTGCACCTCTCCACAAGACTTGCGCACTAACTAGGTGTACAAATGAGCTAACACGTCCTCTATTTATATTAATTTGTCCATTGACTTTTCTGGCTGGGTCGACCTGAATTTCTGCTAATTATATTTTTTGTTTATCTTTTTCCTGTGGATCCAACTTGTATTTTTGGAAGATAATATTCTAATATTATCTATTTTGCTCGGCTAACTTGTCTTCTAGGGTTTCCACACATTTGTTTAATGGTTCACTTGCTTCCAAAATATTCTATTCTAAGTCATAAATTACACATGGAGGTTAATACCTCCTGCAGCTACCAAAACAACAACAAGAAGAAGATCCCGAGTGGACCAGAACCGATGATCTATGGGAGAGGTATTCGTATATAACCACAACCATATATTGGTTGTAGACCACACATGTCAACATGTCATGTAGAATATGAGTGAGGTGTCAGACTCCGAGGGGTAAGGTATCTATTTGATCGGAGTCGTTGGTTCCTAGTCCCAGAGATCGTTGGATCAGTCGGAAGGAAGTCGTAAAGACACTTGATAAGGATTGAGATGTGGGTGATGTAACTTGATTTCCCAATGGGGAGATAACCCGATTCGTTTTCGACCATCAACAAGTTGTGTAGAGTGAATTGTAGTAGTCTAATCAGGGATGTTCGCTCTTTAGTATGTGTCACATCATTCTATCACAAAATTGTTGGGAAGATAAGTGATAATTATCAGGATTTGTTACAACCACCTGAAACACATGAGAAATAATATGAATACCTCACGTGTTCCATGATGGAAAAAGGTTGTCGAGGGTGAAAACCTAAGATATGAGGATTAAAGGAAGTGGAAAATTGAAATCACACTAGCCTAAGAGGGTTTAGTGGGTCAGGTGTGTTACAGGTACATTCCTTGGGTTGGGAAGGTTGAGAGGAAGAGAGATGGAGGAATCAAAATATTTGTAGGAAAGACCAATGTATTGTGTAGAGACCGTTGGCTAGAATTGTTTCCAGACTGATGGAATGTGAAATCATGATGTATGGTTTTGGGTCAAAGTGCCTATGCTTATTTTTTGGGGGCCAGAGCACCTATGTAAATATGTTTTGGGGCCATAAATCCCATGTGATATTAGGTTGGCAAACCTATATGTTGATTAAAGGCTAGAGAGCCTGCCATTCTACATGCATGAACATTGTAATATATTGTGCACTGAGGATGGTGAAAAAATAAGGGGGATGAGAATGTAACATCCCTAGTTTTAATCCTCATAAATCATTAATGTAATTATGTAATTATGAATTAGGTTGGTGAGCCATATTGAAGTAATATGGCCAAGGGACAAGCAATGTAATATGTAAAGAATACTGATTAATAAATATAATGCCACTACAGGTGGACACAGACAGAGTAATGGGGGGTTGAGTATCCACAAGAGAGAAGATCCAAAAAGGTGGTTTTTATCCATGAGTTTAAATCCTAATCATTTTCCTGATTTTAATGTTTTGAGTGAACCTTTTGATTTTCTCTTGAGTATGGGAGATATTAATATTTGAATGCTTGTAAGAGGGTGGGTGTGAAAAGACATGTCATAAGTTATTGCAAGCATGGGGGTTGAGTACAATCCTCATTGGGTGGATTGTAATTCAAGTAAACAGGAAAAGAGAGGAAATTTATATGGGACAAAGGGCATATGAAGTTAGTCAAATTTTTTGGCATGCAAGGGAGGATATTGTTGAGCACACACTTCTACTGAGAGGGGGGGTGAATTAGTATAAGATGATTTTTTTCTCTTTCAAACATTCATAAACCAAAATAAAACAATCACATATGAGATATATTAACTGTAAAACATGGAACACAAGATTTATGTGGAAATCCTTTTGAGAGAAAAACACAAAACTTCTCTTTTAATTCTTTGTAGGAACCAACCTACTCTTACAGATCATCATAGACACCAATCTATTGGTGATACTAATACCCACCGCTAAGCACCAACTTATAAATAAAGACCAATCTCTTACAAATATTCATAGACACCAATCTACTTGAGACACCAATACCTACCGCTAAGCACCAACTTAGAAATAGACATCAATCTTTGAGATGCACAAACATTCACCGAGTCTGCTTGCTATTTCCATCTTCACTGGGTATTTTTATTTCTTCTTCCTTCACTAGGTATATTCACTGCTTCTTCCTTCACTATGTCTAATCACTACTTCTTCCTTTACCATGTCTGGCCAAAATTTCAATTTCCAAATGGTAACTTTCCCAAAGCTTGTTGTTTTGGGCCTCTTCCTAAGAACGAACTTGTACAACATGTTAAATATCCAATTTTTCAAATCTGATTCTAAATTTTTTATCTAACGTACTTATGTATGTCTCCTCCGTTTTGTAAAAATTTCATAGTATGAAGAGTCCCAGAAAAAAATTTATAGTGAAAATTCCAAACTGACATGTTTGAAATTGATCTCGAAACCATTCAGAAACCCTAACTTCCATATAGCATATCTAAAAAAGTACATCGAACCAACATATAAAAATTTTACCTGAGGCACATCTTTATGTCTCTATTTTGGAAAAAAATTCACAGTCTGAAGAGTCTCTAAAATGAAGGTATAGTGAAAATTCTAAACTAGCCTATTTGAAACTGGTCTCAGGACCATTCAAAAATGCTAACTTCCACAAAGAATATGTTGAAGATTTTGTAGCTTTGGTAGGTATTCCCACAAGAGTTCAAGGTGTAAGGCATGTGGGAATATTTTTTGGCATTAGATCAAACCTCTGTTTTAGTAAAAATGGCCTTGGAATGAGGCTAGGACCTCGTGGGAAATTTAATGGGCTTTGTGGGCTTATGTTGGGGTTTCACACCCACAAAGAGAAATAAAATATTCTAATTAATTGTTGAGTTTAGAAGGGGTTCCTAAAATCACTCATAGGACTCCTATATAAGGAGAGGATATATTGTGATAAATTTCATTTTTTTCATTCTAGAGTTAGCATAAGTGAGGGTGCACTTGTGCTAGGAGCTTGGAAATTTCAATAAGGAAAATTATGCAATTGTGACAAATTTGACCTAGAGTTTCAAGGAGGATTTTCTATTTTTGTTTCAGCCAAGGGAGGGCACATGTGTGAGGAAGAGAGAGAGAAGTAGCATGTTTCATGTGTGGGAGAGAGGGTATATCCACACTTGTGGAGCAAGTCACATGTGTGGAGCAGACCACACCGTTGAGGAAAAGGTATGGAGTACCTCACTCAATCATTTTCAGATCTTTCCTAGCTAAGACAAGATAGTTGGGAATGACACCCAGGGTTTATAGCCTCAATACATTCACTTAATCCACAAGTATTAATTACAAAGGATCAAGGATGATTTTATGATTTGTATATGTTGCAATATAAAAATAAAATTTAAACAAAGCTACATGAATGTATATAGGTTTTACAATAAAGTAAACATGGAGACAAAACACATGTATGAGACAGAACAATAATCTAATTTTATTTTCCACTGGGATATAAAACTGTATTTCTCTTTTACAACCCCTGCGAGGGTATGGACCAAAGTGAAATTTAGAAGTCTCTGATGGGCACCATACAAAAAGACCTTGGAAGTGAAATAAAATTGAAACTAATGATCTGGATCAACTTGCCACAAAATGTTGCCACTTGACTCTGAAAGATATTCTTTATTAACGATGAAAATTAATTCATAAACCACCAAGAATACACAGACTATCAAAGATAAATCAAACACCTTTAAAACAAGTTGTTGAATGGTATGATTCAGTTTTGAATCTTGTTGCCCTCAATAAGACCCTGTTGTCAACTAGATAATTAGGTTTTCAAGTAAACTCGGAAATGAATGAAAAATGAAGCTACCTCACTAACTAGAGAGAAAACCTTAGTCTTACAGTTCTCCTTCTATTCTCCCCTTGTCTCTTCCTTTCATTGAACCTTTATTTTTTCTCAATAAGTTGAGGTAGTTCAACTACTTTCTTTATTTAAGTCAAATTAACTTAACTAATTAGTTTGGGAAGAAATAATTAATAATAATATATAAATAAGGGTCTAATTAATAATAACTAAATAGGTGGGACCCCTTGTGACTCCCATCATTCTCTTTGAAAATCATCAAATATAAAATAAAAAATTTATCATTTGGATCATATAAACACCCTTGTAGCTCCCATGGATATCATTTAAATCGAATATTTAAATATCAACAAAATTTAAGATCATATCCCAAAAAATAATATGTCCATCTTATCCACGAAAATATCCAAATTAAAGCTTGTTGTTCAAAATATGTTGAAAATCATTAAACGTTGTCTTCATTACTGGATATCATAAAAAATCATTTAAAATCCATATTTTCTCCTTTGTGAGGCATATTTCCTCTTCTCACTATTGTCTCCTCTTGAATTTTTCTGGGGTAGCCCTTGTTTGGTTAGACCCTTGGGGATGTATTTCGTTGATCACATGGGAGCAGTCATCTTTTATGTGGAGACATGAAGACACAAATTTAGAACACTTTGTGGATGAATTGGAGGGGGAGGCCATTGCTTTTCTAGATCATATCCCCAAAACTAATATGTCCATCTTATCCACAAAAATATCCAAAATAAAGCTTGTTGTTCAAAATATGTTGAAAATCATTAAACGTTGTCTTCATTACTGGATATCATAAAAAATCATTTAAAATCCATATTTTCTGCTTTGTGAGACATATTTCCTCTTCTCAGTACTGTCTCCTCTTGAATTTTTCTAGGGTAGCCCTTGGTTGGTTAGACCCTTGGGGATGTATTTCATTGATCACATGGGAGCAGTCATCTTCTAGGTGGAGACATGAAGACACAAATTTAGAACACTTTGTGGATGGATTGGAGGGGGAGGCCATTGTTTTTCCTTTGTTGGATATTAGTTTTTAATCTTTTGCTGGCATGCAAGGACCGTACTGGCGAAACAACATGGGAAATTTGAGCATTGGGATTAATAGGTGGTGGTAAAGGCAATGACTCATGTGGAGGAAAAGGAATTCTATAAAAATTTTGTGGAGGATGAAATGGGGGTCTCTCATGTCAAGGATGGAATATATCATGGCAAACCAAATTGAAAAAACCATCTTGAAACAACTAGTTCAACTCTTGTGGATCAACATCAAAGTGAATATAAAACTGAGGCCTTCTATAACCTCGCTGCCAGTTACCTCTTCCTCTATTATTTCGGCCATTACTGCCCCTACTAAAAAAACTCATCATGTAGCAATGTTTAACCAGTCATGAAAATTTATTAATAACCCATACATGAAACTCTACTTAAATAAATCAATATTTGGGTCTATTATTTACTACATGACACATACAATTCATCCATAAAAAATGTCATTTATTAATTTCCACACGAACAAGGAATTTATAGGGTCATTGGGAGTATGGAGGGCTTGTATTTAGCGTAAAGTGATATCATGGAGGGGGAAAGATTTATGAATATTGTTCAAGCAATCAACAAAAAAAATCAACTGTGTATCTAAACATATCTCAAAATACCAATCATCAATTACTGCCACTTCATTTCTTTCATTTCCATAGAGACCTTTCCTTAAAAATGAGTAACAGCAGAACAAGGAGTTAAAAATGCAATTGGGATAATGAGGGGAGTGCATTTTGTGTAAAATGGTATAAGGGAAAGGACTCCCATGGATATTGTTCTATTAATATATCAAACAATGCCATCTTCGCCATTAATTAACAATCACCACCTCTTATTGTTTCAAAACTAAACAACACCCTGTTTCCCCAAAATAACAACCCAAAACTGGTGTTTCTTTTCAAGGCTGCTCATTTGCCTTAGAAATTTCTTTGCACATCAACCAATTTATATTTTATTTCCCAATAATTATTTAACAATAATAATATTGCATGTCTATAACAGATTCAAAGAGTGAACAACATCGTAATAATAACATCCAACACAACAAACAGTCAAGGAAAAGACAGACTGTGGTCCATGATATAATCACCCGTATATTTTAAATCACCACAGGGTTCCACGAAGTGGCCACAAAAGGGATCCCTTTGTATAGCATAATTCAAAATTGAAACTTCAAATAACAACGCTCCTAAAATTCCTTTCATTCTGGTTCACAAAACTTCATTCAACACATATGTAATTCATCCACAGAGGTATTCCTTTCATACAAAATCTCACACACAGTAGGTCGTATCCCTTAAACAATGATTTTGCAATGTTGTCATCACCCCAGTATCTCCACTGGACAGACTTTATTACCATACAAATGAGTGGGATTAACATTATTTCCATCTTTGCACAACAAATAATCAACTAAAAACAGGACCAAAAATGAGCACGAACAATGCCTTTATTAAATTATGGGTTAACCACCTCCAGAATAATTTCCAATACACAAGATTCAATGCATAACAGTGAAGAGTAATGCGGTGAGGGGGACGAGCTGACCAAAATGAGGGTTTATCCAAAAGGAGCATGAGAAGCTTAATACTTCTACAAAACTTCACATTTGTATTCACAAAGTTGTTACAAGGACCTGGGCACAATGGGCACGGAGACTAATAACTTAAATGATAGGCAGAGTGTCCATATAACCCACAGGTAAGGAGCAATGATACGCTTAATAAATAGACCCAAAACAAGACACCAGAGGCAAGGCAGACCCGAGAGTTTCCCCAATTATATTCTTCCCCACAAGTAAAGCACAAATACCATATATAGTAAGAGACATCCACACAAGTTTTCAATGTGCATGGTTCAAATACAATGCCACAAAGACCAACAATTAACCACTAATCCATACACAGTCAAAATTTCCATATATCATATATTTGGAAATGCACAGACAACGAGCAAACTCAAGAGCCAATTGTTGACTTAATTAAAGAGAAGAGAGAAATATTCATGGATGGAGAAACAAGAAACCTATACCTGTGTAACAATTGCTAAGGAGAAACAACCAAGCATGTTTACATCTTCCATGGTTGAACAAAGCGGAGCAGCAACAACCAACAAGAGAAAATGCAAAATGACTAGGGTGGCAGGCTTGAGGAGGGTTAGAGTGACGTGCATTTAATGCACGTCGTATCTACATTCATCCATAGACAGTATGAGAAAGATAACATAAAACACATCAAACACTAACTCCAAATCATTTTAATGCAAGTCGAATACACCACCATTTCCCTAAGTCTCCAACTTAACAAATGCGCCAACCATTGTTTAAAACTCCAATGTGACGTATATCAAATACTTTCTAGGGATACCATGTTTCAACCTTACTTTCAATTCAAACAATGTGTGTAATCCTTGTAGAATGAAATCACCATATCACACATATACTTAAACATGGAGTTTAGGTCTTGTTCTCAAACTAAATGTAACATAATAATACTTGTGCGTGCTATATAAAAACAACACCATTCCCTTTTAAATCATATTGCCCATAGCATCATTTGATCAATTATTTCGACAGAGACTTTAACGCAAATAAATTGTAGAGCTCATCTCAACCAACTCATAAGCACATAAAGCATAGGTGTTGTCTCTTCGTCAAGTCACACAAGTCACAAAAGGGGTCCTACCTATTAGTATATTATTAAATATAATTAAATAATCAGGCGTTGCAATCATTTGCAATTAGGTACCCTATGTTGTGCTTTTGGGCGTCAACAAACTGGCGACTCCACATGGAAATATTTTCCCAATAGATTAAGAACTAAAAATGTATGGTTTCGTAGATTGGTGAACATAGATCAAAGAATTATTGACCAAAATGATTATGCATCAAGGGGAAAAGATGGTTTAAGGAAAATAATGAGACAGGATTTTGGGAATAACTCATGAAAAGTGGTACGTATGAGGGGGTTTGGTCCTGTATGCATAACATCCGATGAGTCACAATAAAAATTGTTTCTTCGTGTTAAGGAGGAAATTTCTGATATGCTCTTTTAAATCTCAAGATGGAGGGAAGAAAGGGATAGCAGAAAAAAGGGAAGAAGACCAAATCATCTATCTAACAACAATACTAAAAGAAAAAAGCATTTTCAGCGATGTCTAAAAGGAGGAAATCGTGACAGTTGTGTAAAATTTATTGTTATTGATCAACAATACTTACAGAATGGCATTGCTTTGGAAAAACTGATCCAAAATTTATTTCTGATAAACATAAAACAAAATAGCAGAAAATGAAACAACAGAAATTGAAAATTAAATTGGACAAAGAGAAATAAAACAATAAAGAAAAAAATCTATATACAACAATGATTTCCACATGGCGTTTATCAATCAAGTTGGTTCCACATAATGTTTCAAGTGGGAACCATTGGTACTATTAGAAAACAATC
>ML786480.1:570650-583389 GCA_009831015.1 Picea engelmannii | reverse complement strand
AATTAACTTAACTAATTAGTTTGGGAATAAATAATTAATAATAATATATAAATAAGGGTCTAATTAATAATAACTAAATAGGTGGGACCCCTTGTGACTCCCATCATTCTCTTTGCCAATCATCAAATATAAAATACAAAATTTAACATTTGGATCATATAAAAACCCTTGTATCTCCCATGGATATCATTTAAATTGGATATTTAAATATCAACCAAATTTAAGATCATATCCCAAAAAATAATATGTCCATCTTATCCACGAAAATATTCAAAATAAAGCTTGTTGTTCAAAATATGTTGAAAATCATTAAAAGTTGTCTTCATTAGTGAATATCATAAAAAATCATTTAAAATCCATATTTTCCACTTTGTGATGCATATTTCCTCTTCTCACTATTGTCTCCTCTTGACTTTTTATGGGGTAGCCCTTGGTTGGTTAGACCCTTGGGGATGTATTTCGATGATCACATGGGAGCAATCATATTTTAGGTGGAGACATGAAGACACAGATTTAGAAGACTTTGTGGATGGATTGAAGGGGGAGGCCGATGCTTTTCCTTTGTCTTGCACAGGTTGTGGGATATCAGTTTTTAATATTTTCCTGGCGTGCAAGGATTGTAATGGAGAAACAACATGGGAAATTTGAGCATTGGGATTAACAGGTGGTGGTAAAGGCCATGTGGAGGAACAGGAAGGGCGGGAAAATTATGTGGAGGTTGAAATGGGGGTCTGTCAAGTCGGGGATGCAATATACCATGGCCAACCAAACTAAAAAACCTAGCTTTAAACAGTTGATTCAACTCTTGCAGATCAACATCAAAGTGAATAGAAAATCGAGGCCTTTTATAACCTCCCTGCCAGTTACCTCTGCCTCTATTATTTCGTCCATTACTGCCCCTGCTGAAAAAACTCTTCTTGTAGAAATATTTAACCATTCATGAAAAGTTCTTAATAACTCATACATGAAAGTCTACTTAAATAAATCAAGTGTTGGATCTATTATTTACTACATGACACATGCAATCCATCCACAAATTATTCCATTTATTAATTTCCACACGAACAAGGAATTGATAGGGTCATTAGGAGTATGGAGGGATTGTATTTAGCATAAAGTGATATCATGGAGAAGGAAAGATTTACGAATATTTTTCAAGCAATCAACAAAAAAAATCAACTGTGTATCTAAACATATCTTAGAATACCAATCATCAATTAATGCCACTTGATTTCTTCCATTGCCATACAAACCTTTCCTTAAAAATGAGTAACAACAGAACAAGGAGTGAAAAATGCAATTGGGATAATGAGGGGAGTGTATTTTGCGTAAAATGGTATAATGGAAAGGAATCCCATGGATATTGTTCTATTAATATATCAAACAATTCCATATTCGCCATTAGTTAACAATCACCACTTGTTACTGTTTCAAAACTAAACAACACCCTGTTTCCCCAAAAAAACAATCCAAAATTGGTGTTTCTTTTCAAGGTTGCTCATTTGCCTTAGAAATTTCTTTGCACATCAACCAATTTATATTTTATTTCCCAAGAATTATTTCATAATAATAATACTGCGTGTATATAATAAAGCCTAAGAGTGAACAACATCGTAGTAATCACATCCAACACAACAAACAGTCGAGGAAAAGACAGAATGTGATCCATGATATAATCACTAGTATATTTTAAATAGCCACAGGGTTCCACAAAGTGGCCCCAAAAGAGATCCCTTAGTATAGCATAATTCAAAATTGAAACTTCAAATAACAATGCTCCTAAAATTCCTTTCATTCTGGTTCACAAAACTTCATTCAATGCATATGTAATTCATCCACAGAGGTACTCCTTTCATACAAAATCACACACATAGTAGGTCGTATCCCTTAAACAATTATTTTTCAATGTTGTCATCACCCCAATATCTCCAAAGGACAGACCGTATTACCAAACAAATGAGTGGGCTTAACATTATTTCCATCTTTGCACAACAAATAATCAATTAAACCCATGACCAAAAATGAGCACAAACAGTGCCTTTATTAAATATTGGGTTGGCCACCTCCACAATAATTTCCAATACACAAGATTCAATGCATAACAGTGAAGAGTAATACGGTGAGGGGGACAAGATGACCAAAATGAGGGTTTATCCAAAAGGAGCAAGAGAATATTAATACTTCTAAAAAACTTCACATTTGTATTCACAGAGATGTTACAAGGATGTGGGCACAATGGGCACAAGGAATAATAACTTAAATGACAAGCAAAGTGTCCATATAACCCACGGGTAAGGAGAAATGATACGCTTAAGGAATAGACCCAAAACAAGAAACTAAAGGCAAGGCAGACCCACAAGTTTCCTCAATTGTATTCTTCCCCACAGGTAAAGCATGAATATCATATATAGTAAGAGACATCCACACAACGTTTCATTTCACATGGTTCAAATACAACGCCACAAAGACCAACACTTAACCACTAATCCATACACAGACAAAATTTCCATATATCATATCTTTGGAAATGCACAGACAGCGAGCAAACTCAAGAGACAACTATTGACTTAATTAAAGAGAAGAGTGAAATATTCATGGATGGAGCAAAAAGAAACCCATACTTGTGTAAAAATTGCTAAGGAGAAACAATCAAGCATGTATACCTCTTCCACAGCTGAACAATGCGAAGCAACAACAACCAACAAGAGAAAATGCAAAATGAATAGGGCGACGAGCTCGACGAGGGTTAGAGTGACGTGCATTTAATGCACGTCGTATCTACATTCATCCATAGCCAGTACGAGAAATCTAACATACAACACATCTACCACTAACTCCAAATCAATTTAATGTAAGTCGAATACACCACCATTTCCCTAAGTCTCCAACTTAACAAATGTGCCAACATTTGTTTAAAACTCCAATGTGGCATATATCAAATACTTGCTAGGGATACCATGTTTAACCTTACTTTCAATTCAAACAATGTGTGTAATCCTTGTAGCATGAAATCACCATATTACACATATACTTAAACATGGAGTTTAGGTCATGTTCTCAAACTAAATGTAACATAATAATACTTGTGAGTGTTATATAAAAACAACACCATTCCCTTTTAAATAATATTGCCCATAAAATCATTTGATCAATTATTTCAGTAGAGACTTTAATGCAAATAAACTGTAGAGCTCATGTCATCCAACTCATAAGAACATAAAGCATAAGTGTTGTCTCTTCTTCATAGTCACATGAGGGGTCCCACCTATTAGTATATTATTAAATATAATTAAATCATGAGGTGTTGCAATCATTTGCAAGCAGGTACCCTATGTTGTGCTTTTGGACGTCATCACACATGTGTGAGCATAACTGTACCGACAGTTCATATAGTTCGTATAGTCACACATGTGCATGAGTAGATACAGGCCGCACGTATGATTTCCTTGAAAGGTACAGTAGTTTGTACCGCTGATTTCAATAGTTGTATGGCTAACGTCAATAGGTCATACAAGTGGTCGCAACAGATTCGTGGGAAGAGGAAATTTTTGGGATTTTGTTGAGGTTTGGTTTGTTGATTTTCTGATTTTGAAGGACATGGTTGTCCTCAAATTTTTGGTAAATTTGTGTTAGGTGGAAGGGTTGGTTTTTCCCTTAGAATTTTTTAATTTAACAAATTCACAGAATACAAAATTTATGTCTTAAATGTGTGGATGACTTATCCCTAATCTTGATTGTTTCTGCTACTATAATTTTTAGTCAATAATTTCAGTGTAAAATTGTTCAGTGATAACAACTATGGTTTATTGTTAAATCATTGGGAAGTAATTTTCAGACCTAAAATTGTCTGCATAAGGTTGCATGTGAAAATTGACATGGTATTAGAGTTGAGGCTTTGAATAGAAGGGGATCATCTTGAGACACATTTTTGCTACAACACTGGAAGATTTTTTTTCTTGTTCTGGGCATATCACCATGGTGAACACTCTGAATATTGAGGATAGCTTGGAAGGGGAAACTAACTTTCAGGCTTGGAAGGATAGGGTTATCTTTTTATTGGAAGAGTATGACCTCAAGGATTATGGTGAGGGTGTGGTTTCAAGTCCTACTGATTCGCAGGAATTGGCAGCTCACGAGAAGAAGGAAGTGAATACCAAGCAGGTGTTGCTAGAATCCGTAAAGGATCACTTGATTCCTCACATTATTGAGAAGACAAGAATACAGGTAGGAATTTGTATTTGAAGCACCAACTTCAAATTATTAATATGTTTGTTGAGGAAAATATATGAAATGATCTTACTCAAGCATTATCAGATTTTGCTTGGCTAAAGAAAAATAGACGAGAATGTCACCCTAGGTTTATAGACATAAAAATAAAATCCTAACTCACAAGTATTGATTACAAGTGCTTAGGCTAGTCTTTTTTTACAAATAAAAGCTTGTTGGAAATTCATTTTAATGTGATTTTCTTAATATAATAGTTGTTGAAATAAATGTAGAGACAGAAGTAAAGACACAAAGATGGTAATCAAGATAGATGAGACATAAAGCAATCCTTTATTTTATTCCAATTCACCAAAGAGTCATTCTTTTTACAAAAATTTCAAACCAAAGTCAAACTTAGACATCCTGAATGGAACATACAAAAGGACCTATAACAAAAAATCAAAAATTGAACTCTAAAAGCTAGATCAGGTTGTCACAGGTTGTTTCCCACTCGAATATGCACAATAGCCTTTGTCAATCATGAAAACTAATTCAGAAACATACAAGTCTACACAGACTATCAAAGATAGCTCAACACCTCTTGAAAACAAGTGTCTGAATGATGTAATTCAGCCCTAAATCTTGTTGTCTACAATAAGACCCTGCTATCATAAAAAATAATTAGGCTTGTTATAAATCAAGGAATGAATGAAAACGGAACTATCCCAGCATAAACTCAAAGAGCAAACCTTAGTGTGATTTTCCTTCTATCCTCCTATGTTCCTCCCTTTCCTTTTGGCTTTAAGCAAATTAGAATTGGTTGAAGTAGTTGAACTACCTGTTTAGTTAAGTTAATTAAAAACTCAACCAAGTTTTTAGTTAAGGGGGGGAAGTAATAAATCATAATAAGGGTTTTAAATAAATAACAAATAGTAGGTGGGAGCCCTTGTGACTCCCTTTAGCTCTTAACAATCATAACATAACTAGTTAATTAAGCAAAACACCCCTCCTTGTGACTCCCATCATCACATTCACATTTGAAAAATTATCTCATTGATATTTGAAATTATTTTCAAAAAATATATTACTCATATATCCAAAGAAAACATGTTGTCCAAAACTTCTGAAATCAACTATCATCAACAATAAATAAAATAAAACTCAAAAACCATATTTTCCACTCTGAGATGCAATCTTTCCTTGATTGTTGTTGTCACCCTTTGATCTCTCTGAATTTTCCTTTGGCTGCGCTGAGCCTTTAGGCCTAATCTCGCTGATCACGTGAGAACAATCATCCCTCAAATGCATCTGGGAGGACACAGATTTATCAGATCCATTGGAGGGTGAGGAAGGGGAAGCAATGGCTTTTCCTTTGTCAAGGGCATGGTGGGCCTCAATTTTCAACCTTTTCCTATCATGAGAGGACTGAACTGGAGAGTGGACAGGTGCAACTTGGACAATATTTTAATAGGCGGGGGAGAAGGTAAGGACAAATTGGTCCAGCCACGATGTTGGGAGACTGTCGGGTGGACAATCTCTTGCCATCCGTCATTTCCGGGAACCTTAGGTGGCAATGAGACATGAGAGGGCACAAGAATACCAGGGGCTTATGGAGCTTGGAAGGGAGGCATTTCAAGCCTAGGTTGGACCACTCCTTGCCCAATCCAATTGAAAAATATGGCATGAAACAACTGGAGTCAGCGTCAAAGTGTATGGAGAATCTTGGCCTTCTTGGGCCTCTGTTTCAATTACCTCTCCCTCGGTTGCCTCTGCCATGGATACCTCGGCTGGAGAAGCTCAGTCCTGCATGCATGATTGATTATCAAATATTCCTTTACAACCATACATGAAAACTCCTTAAAAATATGAAATAGACTTTGGCTCAACAACATATCAGACTCATGCAATCCAATCCATATAAATTGTTTAACTGTTGTCAATGAGCAGGGGGTGAACAAAAGGTCCTAGGATATGCAAGAGGTTTGTATTGAGAGAAACATGATATAATGAGGGGGAAGAGAAACATTGTTACTGCTCAAAGACTTCACACAATCAACTGTAATGAAAACCAAAGAGAATATCATTGTGATCCAACCAAGAAATTGCGACTTCAAACTGCTTCAATACAGAATTCTTCTTGATTGTAATTAAATTTTAAGAACTGGGAGTGAAAAATGGATGTGGGAAGGTGAGGGGGTTGTAATTAGTGAAAAGAGAAATAATGGTAGGTAAAGAGAGCAGGTATTGTTCATAAAATTAATTAAGTAATCCATATCAATGTAAAAGATCTGACACCAACCAAAATGATCAGTGTACCAAAAGAACAACTACTGTGTAAAATTTAAACAATTATGTGCATTAACTTTCTCATTGTTCCCAGTCAATCTGTAACATAGTGTCATCAAAACAAGACATTATGCATTCCACAACAACCTGTAGAGGAGATTTGTTCTTCTCATTTATCCATTTAATGTTTTAAAACAATTTCCAAATGAATACACAATCAATTATTTCCACTATGTTCAACGCCAACTTATCAACCACTTCCCACGAATTATTTCAATCATCAAATACAGACACAAAAATCATGCCCAATCTCGTCCTCTAATTCATTTAATAATTAGATTCTAGTGAAATTATACTGTCACAGATCTTGTGTTTATCTCTGCTAGGAAACATGATATTCATTAATACACAATGGACAGCCAAAAACAACCATCAAGATTTTAAATATAAAGAACTTGACTTGCCATTTAAAATCACAGACAACAATCACCATTCAACACATACTATGTTGTGGAATACACAGACATTCGACAAAAATGCAAGAGCACTTCCATGATTGCACAGGTTCAATCACCTTGAATCTAACATCCACAATGTTGGGATATCAATTCAATACAACGAGGCAGCAACAACATGCACAATTTCATCTCACAAATTGATAAATTTAACAAAACCATATGTTTAAAAAACCCATGACCCTTTCTGATAGCACATTCAATATAATATCCATAACATAGACAGTGGATGGCCATGCCATGATTACCACGATTACAATATCCCCATTCGACAATTTAAAACACACAATCGCAGTAATTATTAACTCAACCTATCATGTTGTAGGAACGCCACACATACCCATGCATCACGCATGAAGCATCACTGTGCATTAACCAATTGTAAACTAATGTTGGGTTAACAATTCAACAATTTCAATGTAAGAGAGAGTGACTGTGCATTCAATCCAATTCTCCAATAAACCAAATTACAATGATGAGTTTATCAATTTGATTGTCATAATAACTAATAAATTGACTAAATACTACAACCAACACCATGGTCAACATAATCAACAGAGACGAACCCGAAATCGAACATTGTTGACAATACACCACCAATCCATAACAACCAACACTTGGACTTGAGAAATCAAGTGTTTTCTCTATGGACCAACACAGGGAGACTAGAGTCGATTCCTCTCATCAGTGAAAACCTCTAAGACCAATGGTGCACACGCAAGGTATATCCCAATGAGATTGCAGAGAGGGTAATAGTTCACGAGATAGGAGAGACTCTGAACAGAGGAGCGAAGGGTATAACCCTCATGGATCTCCCAATCAACCAACTAACCACATTGAGATAAAATAGAGCCGAGAAAAGAAATATCACCCATTGTGCAATCATCAGTAGCATGAACAAACCCATACCCAAGTGAAACAATGTGCGGCGACACAAGGCGTTTCAAAACTAGTAAACCCCATAATAGCCAAAGACTAGTTATGGTGATACAAATGCATGGAGACAACCAACCACTCTAGACCAAATGAAACCCTCCAACTAAAACCAGCAAGGATGAAAGAGAGCCTCTATGGCTGCTAACACTCAGAACGACCAATAACACTATGACTTCAAACATTATCGCAATGAAAACCACCAACGATTCATTCCAAAAAAAATATCACAAATTTACACAGTTTCCAACTTAAGGAAATCATAGACCCATACATCTCGAGCCAATGTCTATTTCATAACCAGAGTAGAATCATGGATGCCGAAAAGACATACCTGTAACCAAAAGCACCTTAAAAACGTGAGCTTGTTCAAGCGTTTATTCCTCTGCTTGAAAGTCGGAGCTTAACCACAGCAAAACATAGTTGAACAATAGCCCGACTAGGGTGGCGAACAGTGGAAGGAGTAAGGGTGACATGTATTAAATGCACATCGCCTTCACCTTCCATTCATTCAATTTCCCAGTACATGCCAGCGCATTAATCCATTAACCATTTAATTAAACTGTGCATTGGAATTAGCATCTATCACTTTTCAAACGCGCCACCCACATCATATCTTACAATTCCAACTATACGATAATGCATATTAACCATGTCTTTGCATAACTCAATAAATCACATAGCTATTAAATTGTTAGCTAGGATTATCAATGATCATTTCAATTTCAATGCATGTAGAGTAGTATATTAGCATAGTCTAGTTCCTTCCTTTTGCATTTTGTTACATTGCTTTTATTTCTTTCCCACTGGTCTTATATATTATTACTAACATGTCTCTTGTGCAGGTTTCCCAGTAATGGATCCAAGAACAGATAGCAATGATAACAATGGATAACATATGAAGTCGTAACATAAAATTTGAGCATAGAGCAGCAAAAAAAACACATAACATGCCTTATCCATTACCCAATTGTCGTAATTAGAACCAACACATAATAGGCCTTATCCATCGCCAATAAAAACAAGATTTCATCAACCATGTAAGTAGTGCCGAGCAGTAGCATAAACATGAAATAAGAACCAGATATGATCTCCCAATCTACAAGGGGGTCCCACCTACTAGTATTATTTATCTTGTTAGCTTATAATAATAGACTTTAGCAATACTTTGCAGGCAAAACCTCGTTGCGATTTTAATCATCAACAAACTGGGGACTCCATAGGGAAATTTGTTTTCAACAGATTTAGAACTCAGAACTCATGGTTTCGCAAACTGAGAACAACATGTTAAGAAGATATAACCAGGAAGATTATGCAAAAGGGGGAAGTGAACGGATTTAATGGAAAAATGACCAGGAATTCGGGAATCACTCGTGAAAAGTGTTAAGTGTGAGGGGTTTTACCACCGTGTGCATAATCATTCAACCAGGATCGAATCTTATCTTCAAGGATAAAAAAATGGACTTTCTCTCTTAATTTATCAAATGGACAAAGAAAAGGAAAGTGGAAGCGGGAGATAACCCCCCCCAAAAAAAATAGACAGCAATGGATGTAGATAACAAATTCAAGGGCGCTTTCAGGGGAAACATTGTAACAGTTGTGCAAGCTTGATTGTTATTGAATAACAATGCTTTGCAGGAGTGTCACTGTGGCAGAACTGATCCAACACCTTATTTTGACCAAATTAACTAAAAGATGGTAGGAAAAAAACATGACATGAGTAAATTTGTGAGTTTAAAACAACAACAATAAAATGACAGAAACACAAAAGCAGTGGGAAAATTTTAAAACAAAAAGCAGAAGTAAAACTACTGTAAAGCAGAAAAGAAAATAGCGAAAAACTAAAAAGCAGAGCTAGACTACTAGTATATAGAAAATCCAAACAACATTAGAACCTTTCATGTTAGTCCCTCGTAATGTTTCAAGTGAGACCATTAGTGTTGTAGGAAAACAATTGCTCCTGTAATTCCTTTAGAATGTAAGAGTTAGTATACAGGACAAAAGAAATTTCGAAAGGAACCATAAATAACACTTGGAACTTTGAGGTAATTATCAACCCCTTAACGTGTATGATTAGATCATCAAGGTAGATATGGATACTGATCAATTCATCAAGAGTTGTGTGTATAGGTATTTTAAAAGTGGTACTTGCATCAGGTAAGCCAGAAAACAGGCATTTATAATTCATGGTACCCTAATTAGTGATAAGAGCGGTTTTGCGAACATATTCCCTTTTTCCCTTGATTTTACTATAACCCAAAAAATTGTCAAGGGCCTCATATGTGACCTTACAACCTACTGCAGAAATATTTCCATATTGAGAGGAGGAAAGGGATTTCTCATAATAGCCTGACTGAAAGTGTGAAAATTAATGCAGGTTCTAATATAATAAGTGGTCTTCGAAACAAGTACCCAATTGGAAACCCATTCAGGGTAGACTGGAAAAATAATTCCATCCTGTAATGTTCCTGACTTGGCTAGTCTAGGAAACGTTGCTAATGTGTGTGTAGGATCAAAGGTTTACAACATATAAATGATCATACAAATAATAAATGTGACAAAGGACTACAAGTTTGTATTATGATATCTCTATGGATTACAAAAATGGTCGAATGTGGCTGAATACTGACAATACTCGACTAGATCAACATACAAAGGATCTTAGCCAAAATATAAATAAGCAACTGCGACTGAATAACAACACTCGTCTAGATCAAAAGACAAAAGGATCTTAGCCGGAATACAAATAAGCAACTAAAAGATAATACCTGGAATATGGGAGCACTAAAGAATGATGGAAGACCTGGATGATCTTCCAGGTGACTAGGGTGTCTCTTTCAACACCGAAATCAGCCAACTGGTGTCTTCCTCCTAGAATACACTGAACTATATCTCCTGAGATGCGCCTCTTCTCCTCAATGACGAGTCATAATCTGCATAATCCTCAATTAGGTCGCTGACCCTTCCTTTATAGTTTTCCAAAACCCTAAATCATGTTGAAACCCTAAATCATTGTTGAAACCCTAATTCACTATTGACTTCTATTTTTAGCTCATAATGACTTAAAAGCATTGTTAACTTTTGTTAGCTCAATGTCACTTTCCGAATATAACACCTATGACTGGGGTGACCTCTAGTAAAGCATTGTTAACTCTTGTTAGCTCAATGTCACTTTCCGAATATAACACCTGTGACTGGTGTGACCTCTAGTAAAGCATTGTTAACTCTTGTTAGCTCAATGTCACTTTCCGAATATAACACCTATGACTAGAGTGACCTCTAGTAACCCTATTTACCCCTCTTTGGCCCTGGCTATAGTCTAACAGGGTGGTTTAGACCATTAAGCCTCCTCTTCTAGAGCTCCTATTTGGAAAGGGACATTACAGTCCTCCCTTCCCAAAATTGCTTGTCCTCAAGCAATACCAGTCCAGGGTACTGCAACACCTGCTCGCTCTCCCAAGTAGCATCCTCTAATGGAAGTCCTCTCCATCTGATCAAACACTCTATGATGACCCTGCTCCTTAGTTTCCTCTCTCGGAATTCCAAAACCTACTCCAGAACTAACTCCAATTGTCCCTCCTCATCCAACAGGGGGATCTCCTCTGATGTGTTAATGAATTTTCCCACTGCCTTTTTTAGGCAAGACACGTGGAACACGTTATGAATCTTGCTCTCCTTTGGAAGCTCTATCTCATAAGAAACCTTTCCTACTCGGCGCATGATCCTGTAGGGACCATAAAATCTAGGCTTGAGCTTTTCGGCTCCACTCTTCTTCAGAGATGACTGTATGTAGGGTTGGAGTCTCAAGAAAACCAAATATCCAACCTCAAAGCTACGCTCTATCCTCTGTCGGTCCATGCTTATCTTCTATCGGTTTTGTGTCGTCTGCAAGTTATCTTTCAACAATTTGAGAATATCCTAACTCTCTATGATCCAATCCTTGGCCTTGGGAGCTCTACTCTCCCCAAATACCAAGTCTACCAAAGTGGGAGCATCATATCCGTATAATGCTCGGAAGGGTGTCATACCAATGGACATGTGGAAGGTGGTGTTGTAGCAATGTTCCCCTAAATGTAACCACTTTACCCACGTTCTATGTTGTCCTCCTACATAGTTCCTCAAATACCCTTCAACCCACTTGTTAACAATCTCGGTCTGCCCATCTTTCTGAGGGTGATAGCCGGTGCTAGCTGTCAACTCTGTCCCCACCAACCGAAACAACTCTCTCCAAAATGTCCCTATGAACCGACTGTCCATGTCACTGACGATGTTCTTCGGCAACCCATGAAGTCTGAAGACCTCCCTAAAGAAAATCTTGGCTACCTTAACTGCGTTTTACTCTGTCGGTATGGCGTAGAAGTGAGAAAACTTGGTCAATCTGTCGACCACGACATAGATGTAGTCCTTACCCTGGACCTTGGGTAGACCAGTGATCAAGTCCATATATATACTCTCCCATTTCTGCTCTGGAATGGGGAGTGGCTGAAGTAGCCCTGTTGGAAGAGCATGCTCTGACATGTTCTGCTGTCAAGTCACACACTCACTGACGTGTCTCATAACGTCTTGTTTGAGGCCCTTCCATGAGAACCTCTCTCGGATTTGTCTGTAGGTTTTGAAAAAACCCTGATGGCCTACTAGAGGTGAATCATGAACTGAGGTGAGGATTTTCTTCTTAAGCCCTGAATCTGGCACCAAGTAGACTCTATCCTTGTAAAATATGACATCGTCAATGACCCTATATCGGTCATCCTATATCTTCCCATCCATCACCTCACAAGCGAACTTGTTCTTGGAATATT
>ML786480.1:471964-566436 GCA_009831015.1 Picea engelmannii | reverse complement strand
ACAATACTCGACTAGATCAACATACAAAGGATCTTAGCCAGAATATAAATAAGCAACTGCGACTGAATAACAACACTCGGCTAGATCAAAAGACAAAAGGATCTTAGCCGGAATACAAATAAGCAACTAAAAGATAATACCCGTAACATGGGAGCACTGAAGAATGATGGAAGACCTGGATGATCTTCCCGATGACTAGGGTGTGTCTTTCAACACTGAAATCAGCCAACGGGTGTCTTCCTCCTGGAATACACTGAACTATCTCTCCTGAGATGCACCTCTTCTCCTCAATGACAAGTCATAATCTGCATAATCCTCAATTAGGTCGCTGACCCTTCCTTTATAGTTTTCCAAAAACCTAAATCATGTTGAAACCCTAAATCACTGTTGAAACCCTAATTCACTGTTGACTTCTATTTTTAGCTCATAATGACTTAAAAGCATTGTTAACTCTTGTTATCTCAATGTCACTTTCCGAATATAACACCTATGACTAGGGTGACCTCTAGTAAAGCGTTGTTAACTCTTGTTAGCTCAATGTCACTTTCCAAATATAACACCTGTGACTGGGGTGACCTCTAGTAAAGCGTTGTTAAATCTTGTTAGTTCAATGTCACTTTCCAAATATAACACCTGTGACTGGAGTGACCTCTAGTAACCCTGTTTACCCCTCTTTGGCCCTGGCTATAGTCTAATGGGGTGGTTTAGACCATTAATCCTCCTCTTCTGGAATTCATATGTGTTATGGGTGCCAAAACTCAGGAATAGTGTTCTCTCAGTCTCAAATATTGAGAAGAAGGTATACCATATATTGTTTCGAGATGGGCATATGTTGTTTTTTCCCCAACAATCTAGCTTCATATTAGTGGTGGTTCTTGAAGTTAGAGAGGGAAACCTATATAGGTTGAGGGGCCAGCCTATGTGCATTGTGGCTAGCAATGGAAGAGAGACATATGAGGAGGAGCAGGTAGCTCCACCAGTAGCACAAGTCCATAGGGAGAAGATAGTTCCACCACTAGTACAAGATCATAAGGAGACGTATTTGAGAGGGAGTTAGCCTTCAGGATCTAGTAAGGAGGAGAAACCTCCCAGTACTTTTCAAAGGAAGTTGGAATTAATAGGGAGTTAGTGGGCTCAAAGGGAGCATCACTCATCTAGATGGAGTCTACTTTCAAGTATAGGTGGAAGAGAGGAATATTCCAATAGGATGTCATGGGTTGATGAGGCCATACATGAGGCTCTGAAGTAGGAGGATTCTAAGAGCAATTTATCCTCCATGGAAGACCCATTTGTTACAATAGAATTCGCTTTAGTGGTCGAGGATCCAAAAAGTTAGGAGGATTGGAGAGCAATATTTGCTTCAGTGACAGAAGGAGAATCCAATTAGGAGGATTGGAGTACAGTTGTGGTATCATATGTAGTATGGGAGACAGAATCACTTCAGATGTGGGAGACAGAGGTACATCTAGATGTTGGAGGATCGAATACCTCCCTCACTAAGAGGGAGTATTGATGCTTCCATAGCTCCAGGAGTTATTCTCATAAGAGGCCGAAGTGTCAAGAATGTGGGAATCTTCGTTGGCACCAGATCAAACTTTAATTTCTGTAAAAATGTCCTTGGAATAAGGCTAGGGCCTCATGGGAAAGTTGATGGGATTTGTGGGCTTGTGTTTGGGTTTTACACCCACAAAGATGAATAAAATATTCTAATTAATTATTGAGTTTACAAGGGGTTCCTAAACTCAATAATAAGACTCTTATATAAGGAGAGGAAAGATTATGAAGAATCTCATTTTTTTCATTATGGAGTTAGCATAAGTGAGGGTGAACTTGTGCTAGGAGTTCAGAAATTTCAGCAAGGGAAATTCTGCAGCTGTGACAAATTTGGCCTAGGGTTTCAAGGAGGATTTTTTTTTTGTTTCAACCAAGGAAGGATTATTTCCTAGCCAAAGGAGGGCACATGTGTGAGGAAGAGAGAGAAGTAGTATGTTTCACATTTGGGAGAGAGGGTATAGCCACATGTGTGGAGCAGGTTGCATGTGTGAGCCATACAATTCACACATGTGAACAGAATTGTACGAACAGTCCATACAGTCACACGTCTGATAGGTCACACATGTGTAGGAGCATGTACAGTCTACACGTGTGAATTTATGGGTGGTAAAGTATCTGTACGAATGACATCATCAAGTCGTACAGGTGGTTGCAGCAGATTTGTGGGAAGAGGAAATTTCCAGGATTTTGTTGAGGTTTGGTTTGTTGATTTTATAATTTTGAAAGACAAGGTTGTCCTTAGATTTTTAGTAAATTTGTGTTATCTGGGAAGGATGGTTTTTCCCTTAGAATTTCTAAATTTAAAAGATTTACAAAACAAAAAATTTGTATCTTAAATGTGTGGATGATTCATCTCTAATATTGATTGTTTCCACTGCAATAATTTTCAATCAATAATTTCAATGTAAAATTGTTTAGTGATAACAATTAGGGTTTACTATTGAATCACTCGTAAGTAATTTTCAGACCTGAAATTAGTCACATAAGGTTGCATGTGAAATTTGAAAGAATATCTCATAAATTAAAGAGAATCAACATCTAAAATCTTTACCTGGGGTACTTTTGAATGTATCTTCTATTCTGTAAAAAATTCACAGTGTGAAGAGTCCCAGAAAAAAATTTATAGTGAAAATGCCAAATTGACATGTTTGAAATTTATTTTAGGATTCAGAAACCCTAAATTCCATAGGGTATATCTATGAACATATATTGAATCAACATATGAAATTGTTACCACATGTACACCAAGATCTCTCCTTCGCCTTTGCAAAATTTCAAGGTTTGGAACATCCCCGAAAATAAGTTATAGCGAAAGTGCCAATGTAACCTGCTTGAAACTGATTTCAAGAGCATTCAGGAACCCTAACTTCCATAGAGAATATTTGAACTCTCCTTGGTCTCTTCAAAATTTCAAGGTCTAAAACGTCCCAGAAAAAAAAAAAAATTATCGTGAAAATTTCAAGATGACCTGAAATTGATTTTGCAACTCTTCCCTTTTGGAATGTTAGTCAATCTTTGTTCATTCACTTCTTCAAATGTTACTGCATCTTGCACACACACACTTTCTCTAAATGATATCGCTTTTTATACTTTTTCATAGCCCTTCATAAAGGGACATTTCCATTAATTAAATAATTCATTCCCAATACCATAGGAAAATACCCTAAATACCATGGGCAAATACCCCAAAGCCATGGGTTTGAAACCACCATTTCACTTTTTAATTTTTCACATGCACCCATTTTTTNTATATATATATATATATATATATATATATATATATATATATATATATTAATCTTGGAAATTTTGTGTATATTGTAATGCCGTAATATGACATTAATGACAACATTAGTCCTCTGACATCAATGATAATAATTCCAACAATATCCCCCTTTGTCATTGATGGATATCATGCAACGAAACACATATCCCACTATGCATAGATATAATTCTCCCCCTATCTACAAATCTCCCCTTTTGACATCAATGGCAAAGGGATGCTCCCCCTGAGTTTTTGTTTCTCCTCAAGAACTTAATGATGAGATGGATATTACTCCCTTTTTTTCTAATATATTCAAATGTCTCTTTGGGAAGGGGTTTTGTGAAAATATCCACAATCTATCCTTTGGTGAAAATATATTCCAACTTGACATTATGTTCTGCTACTTGTTCTATTAACAAGTGATACTTGATTGGAATATGCTTTGTTTTTTAGTGTATTACAAGATTATTTGAAATATGTATTTCATTCGTCTTGTTACAAATTATTGATATTGGATGATCATATTCTACCTTAATATATTTCAATGTCTGCTTCATCCAAATAACTTGTATGCAACATGATGTTTCTACTATATACTTGGCCTCTATTGTGGATAGAGAAATTGAAGACTAGCTCTTGCTCAACCATGACACTAGATTGTTGCCGGGAAGGAATGATCCTCCACTTGTAATTTTCCTATCATCAACACTGCCTACCCAATCCACATATGTATATGTTATTAGAGTAAAATATTCACCTCTTGATTACCACAAGCCGAAATACAAGGTTCCCTTTAGATATCTGAATATTATTTCCACTACTTACACATGAATTTATTTTGGTGCAGCTTGAAACCATGCAACCAATCCTATTGCTTGCATAATGTCTAACCTTGATGTTGTTGGATATAGTAGGTTGTTAATCATTGACATGTACAATGTTTGATTTTCTTCTGAAGATTCATCATCTTTGCTCAATTTACAGCCTGTGACCATGGGTGTGTTGACTGGTGCACAATATTCCATTCTGAATTTCTTCAAAATTTACTTGATATACTTGGTTTGTGAAATGAATATGCCTTCGTCGAATTGAGAAATATGTAAACCAAGAAAGAATGGCATTTCACCAAGCATAGACATCTCAAATTCCTTTTTCATTTCTATTGCAAAATCTTGGCACACTTTGTTCATACTTCCTCCAAAAGTGATGTCACCTACATAAACCACAAAAATTAACTGATTTTATCCTACCGTCTTGATGTAGATATTGTTGTCAGCAATTCCTCTTTTGAAACCTTGTTGTTGTAAATATTTTTCAAGTCTTGAATACCAAGCTCCAGGGGATTTTTTTTATCCCATAGAGTGCTTTGTTCAATTTGCATACATGATCCTTATTTTCTAATAATAAGAATCCTTATCGTTGTTCAATGTATACTTCTTCCTCTAAATTTCCATTGAGAAAGGCAAACTTGACATCCATTTGATAGACTTTGAAGTTCTTTAAACACACAAATTCCAAAATATTTTGATAGCTTCTAGTCTTGCAACCAGGGAAAAGGTTTCTTCGAAACCAATACCTTCAAATTGAGCATAGCCTTTACAAACAAATCTTGCTTTATTTCTTATTACTTTTCCATGTTCATTCAATTTGTTCCTAAAAACCCACTTGGTGCCAATCACATTTTATCTTTTGGTCTTGGAACAAGTTCCCATGTATCATTCTTCTCAATTTGATTCAACTCTTCTTCCATGGCAACAATCCAATGCTTGTATTCAATAGCTTTTGTAAAGTTCTTGGGCTCTATTTTAGATAGCAAGGAGAAGTTTGTACATTTTGGTGCACTTGATATTCTTCTTCTAGTATGAACTATCGTATCTTTATCACCAAAAATTAAATTTTTTGAATGATTCTTTTGGACAAATCTAGATGGTGTCTTTGTATCTTAACATTCTAATTCTTCTTCTTCATTTTCTTCTCCTTCTTCTCCTTCTTATTTGATCTGTATTTATGAGCGAAACGAAATGAAAACATAGATTTATAATATTATCACAGAGACACGGTGAATAATAACATAAATATAGTAAAACTTGGCATCTATTAAATAAGAAATATGTTGAAATTGTAAAATGCAGATTGAAAACAAGCTTGCTAGAATGGTGGCCCAGCTTATCTCTAAAAAGAGATGTGACAGCTATGCTCATTTGGAAGAAGATGAGTACAATGAGGCTCTGAAGGTATTTTTACAATAAACATGAATTCCAGAACACTAGACATCCAAAAACCTAACCCTAGGAGATCAAGCGCCAAAAGTCATGTTGGTCCCATTGGGATGAGTTAGTACATCAACTTTCTGGGGGCGTAACGTCCGCATACGATATCCATTTTGAGCGCACGATATCTCGTTGGAAAGGTATTGATGATGAACTTCATTTAGGGGGCTCAATCAGAGCCTTCAGCTATCAATAAGGTTCCCTATCATTAAAAAACTTTGTTTAGGCCCTCAAAATGGCCCCAAAAGTTTAGGACCCAAAAAACTGCTAAAAATAGTAAATTTCCAGAAACCTATTTTGAGCCAATTGGAATAGGTGGGTGGCCAGTGAGATCCTCTTGGATCATTCTTCTTATTTTCATATTGGATCCTCTATTTGAACATGTGCTTTCACATTTTGATGCTTTGCTTCACCCACTTTCGCATTGGCACTCTCTACGACTTTTCCCAATGCTTTATTATAATATTGATAAGCCTTGCTTCTTGATGAATAACCTAGAAACATACCTTCATAAGCTATGGAGTCAAATTTTCCCAAGTCCTCATCATCTGTCTTTATGTAGCACTTGCTTCTGAAAACTTTGAAGTATTTAATTGTTGTTGGTCTACCCTTCCATAATTCATAAGGTGTTTTGTTGTTGTTGACTCTTATTTTCCCTCTATTCAGAATGTAGATTGCGTATCTCCAAAACCTATCTCATAGATTATCTTCATTCAAAATTGTTCTAACCATTTCTTATATGGTTCGATTCTTCCTTTCTACCACTCCATTCTATTGTGGAGTTCTTGAATCTGAAAAATATCTCTTTATTCCATGAACCTCACAAAATTATTCGAATTCATTTGAGATAAACTCACCTCCTTTGTCTGATCTCAAGCACTTGATTTTCAAATCATCTTTGTTTTCAACCAAGGCTTTGAATGTTTTGAAATGATCAAACGCTTCATATTTGTTTTTTAACAATGTAACCCATGTCATTCTAGAGTAATCATCAATGAGTAACATGAAGTAATTTTCACCTTGTAAACTTTATGTTCTTGTAAACCCACAAAGATTTGTATGAACGAGTTCCAATGGCTTCATTTTTTATTACTTCTTTGATTTGAATCTTTATCTTATCTATTTCGCATGCTGACATTTCTTGCAAAGAATTTTGAAGGTTTAGCAATATTTGGCATATCTCTCACTACTTGTTTGTGTTGAAAAATCTCAGTATCCCCAACACCTAGATACTTAACCACCCATTGTATTTCCTTGTTGATAAATAAAATACAAAACAGAATAAAAATATATTGGCTAGAAATAAAAATAGCATAAGCAAAACTGGAAAAAGAAATTCACACAACACACATAAATTTTTCCCTTCAAATAATCTTTTCATTAATAATGACTCCAATCTTACAAGGGCTCCCTTACTAGGAAAATGACCCACTGAGAAAAAATAAAAATACAACAATTCTGGAAACTCAATCCCTAAAGAAACCATCTACTACATTTTTCCTGGACAACCCTATATGACGTGTACACACCTTGTCCCGTCTGTGTAGTGTATATGTATGTGCCCTCGACTCTGTACCTGATGCACATGAACATGCCTTGGGATACTTTCTTAACATGTGTGTATGTTCCTTAGACCACTTTATGGCGCATGTGTATTCTCCATTTTTATCAAATCGACATGTATGATCTGCAAAATGCCCAGATCCACTACCTGCAATTTGTATGGCCCAGAAATTGATCCTTTGATTTCTGGTTGCTAGGATTTTTCCTCTTGCTTCACCTTTGCACTTCACTCCTTTGGAATTGACCTCTAGATGAAATTCCTTCTTCACCTTTCCTAATATATCCTTGAGTCATATTTCTTCATGACTCAAGAACTTGAGAAGAAGTCCTTATTTTCTTTTATTTCCCTTGATACCCTTGAGTCAGAGTCCTTCGTGACTCAAGCACTTGAGAAAAAGTCCTTCTTTTCTCCTAAGTGGATATCTTTCTCCTTCAACCAGCCTTGTTTTTATAATCTTGATTTATGACCAAATCAAACATAAACCTAATCTCCAAAGTGATTAATAGTTGAGATTAGATCTCAACTCACTTGATATCAATGGCTAAGATTCATTCAATTCACTTCTGCTAATAACTTTAGCATTTCATTAAATTAAACTCTCTTAAATTATAAAAATCACTTTACTTTAATAAGTCCTTTAATTAAAGTAAATTACTAAGGTTGAAGGCTTTGGATGACTTCCACACGTCTAGACACTTAGACTTGTGTGGAAGTACCTGTCCATTGCTACAAACATCAATATTTTGGTGTTGATTTTTACTATATTATCAAAGTTACATGGCCCATTCTTCTATTCCATAACCAACTCTCATCTATTTGTCCCATATAGCATTTTTCTCCCTTGATCGCATTGAGGATATATACATTATTTCAGGTTCTATTTTCATTTTCCACTAATCTTCCCAAGCCTTTATTCCTTATCTCACAGCCTTGATAATCAAATCTGAGAGTGTCATGTTAGGCACTCAACACACACTAAAAGACTTTGCGAAATTTATTTCTTTTTGGGTACCACTTATCATTTTTTGAATCATAGTCAGTGTTGTGGGATGGATGAATTTATATGTTGCTATTGAGTCTTTTTATCGGTTATTATTTTTTGGATTGAAGTTATTGACAGATTGATATTTTTCAGTAACATGGCATGAAAGGCATAAAATGTACATGGCTTAAAAAATTTCATCGATCGTTTGATCATAAATTTTTGGTCTATAATACAGTTATTTAAATATAGCCAATACGTTTTTGGCATCGGCGAAATCCTAGATACAAATCACAAATGCGGACAACCATAAAAAATCGTCAATTTCCAATACATGTTCAGCATCGACGAACTTCGAGGGTCAGAATGACAAAAAACATTGACCGACACACATTTTTGATCGTCGATATATCATTGACATTGGGAAGATAGGACGTTATAGTCAGGGATGTTTGTTTAAAGAAAGTTACCTATGTCGAAAAACGTTTCTCACGAAGAGGTCAAAATCAATAAGCCGCATATATTTTCTACCTAAATAGTCTATATGACGCATTCTCTTCCCCACGTCGTCGTTTGACGTTCCCCCATGTAATATATGTACTTCCATGTCAGCATTTCCACGTCAGCATTGTACTGTGGTTTTAATAGACGTCGGAATCTTTGCCTAAAGGTATCAACAAAACATGTCTAAGGAAAATTGTCAATGCCAATCCACTCATTTACTATTAGTAGACTGATAGGTCACCAAATGACTAGGTTTTTCGTCAAACCTTCGTCATTCTACACCGAAAATCCTGACAAATCCATGTTGTTTTTCCATTCAAAAGACCTTGTTTTTTTCCTGACGTCGATCATAATAGTTTCTTGTAAACACGAAAAGGCTTGGTAATTTGATGGGACACCCTTATCTAAGGTAAGACGGGATATTTGATTTGAGGGATAAGTTAAATTCTCACGTAACCTTTTCCACGACCTCGCACACCAACCAACAGTCGAAATTTGAATTCTCCGATGAACTATGAAGTAACCCGCTCCTGCGTCGCTAGCCTGCATTGCATTTAATCCTAAGCATGGTGCATATTCTGTAATAGATTGCACATATCACATTTTCACTACCAAATTTAAGACTTTATGCGACAAGGTAAGTATACATTCTGTTTAAATTTACAAGGTCATACACAAACATGTTATTTCGTTTGCAAATCCCTTATTCCCTGAAGCAGACGAAGGAGCAAGAGAAAGTGTCGAGGAGGTTACAACCCGCTCTCTAATTTTGATTACCATTAATACCAGGTTAATTTCTTGCAAGCAAGAAGTAAGAATCTTCTTTATCATTTATGCACTCATGATTGAATCAATGACTTTTGTTGAGGTTGGTTGGTTGCTCACTATAACATATTTTTATTTTTTGCAGGAAAATGCCTCCAAGAAATCCAACGACCAGGAGTTCACCTAGAACACCAAAAACGAAGGAAGAATAGGTCAGTGAAGGGTCTACATTGGGCGTTGCAAGATAAATTTATTTTGTCTCAAAGACAGAATGAGTTATCCGCACATCCACCAAAAAGGAATTTTCCCAACCTTTGGCATTCGGCGACACAGTGACAAGCACTGGATCTAAAATGGTGCTCCCACATTGGGGAGGCTTGTATAGAAAAATCGGACAGGAGGATTACCCAGAGTTTGCACCCCACAACAACCTGGATGTCAGAATATTGGATGATCAAGTGTTATTGAACATCGGGAGATCATACCTGCACAGGGTGTCTTGTCAGACCCCAATTCTTCCCTGTATCAAGACTTTAGGATGGATAATTTACCATGACGACACAGTGAAATGCACTATCAACGATGTGGAGGGCGAATGCATTGGTTTTTTCCTTCCAATTAAGGTACACAAGTATTATAAACTCAGGGACCTAGAGGAGATGTTAAACACAGATTTCGTGGTCAATTTTTATGAGTATCATGAAACCAGCATGTTACTAGCCTCATGTTGGAAAGAAGACAAAAAAATCACTAACAGAAACACCAGATGGTACAACATGATAAATCTCATAGAACCCTACATGTATCTAATGGATTTGATTTTCTGATTATATGGAGAAAAGGATTGCTCAAAATTTCCAGAAGCTTGGATTCCCTTGGCGATTTCTAAGAGTAGTTTCAATTGGGTAGCCATTATCTCCAAGTAGTTGAGTATTAATCTCCTACAGGCCTAGACACCAAAAGAAGGAGAAGTTCCAATCTTCTACATGGAATCCTACTTGTTGGGTGTAATCTGCGCAAGAAATGTTTTTGCGCGTATGAATTTAAGTTGGCATATTGTCGAATTGCCTGTACATGTTTATTTCAATATCTTATGAGAAAATAGGTATAAAATATCGTATTCCATGATTTGTGATGGATTCATAGCCAGGATATACTTCATTATCATTAGAAAGGAATTCCCAAGGCTTTCGGCAACAACAAAGAAGATGATAGCTAAAGTTGGCCATTGGTACTTTGAAAAGACAAGCACCTATATCAGGGTGTTTGGAGCTATTGGTGCACCCCACCTACTCCATGTTCATGTCCCAAATCATCTCATATTGGGAAATATTTGTTACCAAACCATTTTACAATGTTATAATGCTTCCCTAGTAAAGGATAAGAAGAGAGCTTTCATTCCCTATGGTTTTCATATAGAGTTTTATATGGTCAAAGACACTGTGCAGGTGAAACAAGAAGGGTTAAACCAACTTGAGTATCGGTTCCCCACAGGCCTCTTTCATAAGCATGATCCAAAAGGTTTAGTTCCCCATCACGCATCATAGGTATCCTCCTATTGGTCATATGATCATGATAGTTATGAAGATGAAATATTTATAGAGGGCGCCCATGACTAGGAGGAAGTTCTCCACGGAAGGGATAACCCAAACATGACCAAATTCAAAGCAATGTATATGGATGAGAAAGTTGATACAATAGAGCAGACAACTCAAGAATCCCTCAGGGTAAGAGAATAAAATATAAAAGTAGCATCAAAAGAGGCACGAAGGAGGGGGATGTTTTTACTAGAAGAATCCCAAAGAGCTATACAAACTTCAAAATAATATCCCCCACTTAACCCTTTGATAGAACCATTGAGGATTGTTGATGATTACAACTTCATGAGACATCCTCCAGGACACAGACTGAGTGATTCAACCTATGAGATATCCCATGTGTTGGGTGTGTTTTTCCTCTCTAATACTAATATGGAATCGTGTCTGACCCTATGTGGGGTGAGGATGCCCATGAGATGGGTGTGTCGTTTGAGATGAAACGATGTGTATGACCCTGTGTGGGGTGAGGATTCCCATGAGATGGGTGTGTCATTTATGATGGAACAATACGTACCCCTGTGATGGGTGAAGGTGACCATGTGATGGGTGTATTGTTCTCCTTTGTGTAGAGAGTTGAGATGATGTGGTACTCCAGATGATTCTCTTGTGAGACTCAGTGAGATAGATATCTATTGAGTAGGCCATCCCTGTGGCTAAGAACAGGTGGAAGTGCCCCTAATGGTTGAGCACTAGAGGGTGTGTGAGATCCCTTTATATATTGTTTAAGAGTAATATTTACTTGTAACCTTAATTGTGATGTAAAGGGTACAGGTCGGCCCCACCATAAAGTGAAAGATAATTGATATTGCAATTATTAATTATATTCTGAGTTATTGAGGTTGGCCCTGTTGTGCCAATAGACACCACTTTTGATGCGTCCAGTCTATTATAAATAAAGGTTATTTCCCCATTGAGGAAACACAAAACACACATGTGATTTTGGAAATTTCATCAAGTACATATTCTAGGGTTGAAGTGCGCACCTCTCTTGGGCACTAGATTCTTGGTTTTGGAGAGCACCCTTTTGTGTGCTAGGTATATGGTGTGGGAGGTCTTTCTCTTCAGAATATAGCAAAGGATTGATGGGTTTTATTCCCTTGTTGAGAATTTTTTCACATGATATTTCTTTTTTTCTTATGATCTTGGTTATTGCAGAAATTTTTAATGGTGTAGTTGCATTTGTTTATCATTCAAGTAAATGCTAAAATTGAAATAAAATTCATTGATGCAAACCCCCTTCTCTCCTAAGGGTTGCGCGACCTCTCAGTCGGGATCTTCTATTCGGGAGTCGAACAACTCTCTGAAACCTTGCTGGTCTTGTCTTGTATTAGACACAGGCCCTCTCAGCTTCCTACACAGACTTCACGATACCTGCAGCTTTCCCTTTCGTGCTCTGCGAAAATCTCAGAGTATCAATGTTAGCGTCTTTTCTCTCATCCCCCTCCTCTGATGTGATGTTGGGCAATGACCCCATGATTGCGGGCGCGGCCACAAGCGATTTGAAGTCAAACTAATTTTGGACTCGCAATTGTCCTCGAGCCTCCACGTGTCTTCATGGTGAAACCATGGTATGGATTGCAGCCCACCCTCGACTTTTAAAGTCCACGCAACTGTTGTCCCTGCAAGGTGAGATGACCTTCGATCTCACGATATTGATGGTGCTTTTGAACAGATGACTGATATCTATTCCTTGGAATCAACGGCCTAGGTCTCCCTCTCTCCAATTGATGGTCGTGATCGATTCAAAATTCTAGACTTCGAAGTTTCGAGATCTCAAAACTCGGTTTCCTTTGCATATCAATCTTCCGGAGTGGAATATCTACTGAAAAGTGTCCCCTTCAATCAATGGTTGTGATCTCCACAATTCTCCGGACTTCAGGGTTTTGAAACCTCAAACCTCGCCTTCTTTCATACTCCAATCTGTCGGAGCGGGTAATCTGCAGACAACTTTCTTCACAATAAAAAATTAAGCTTCACCCCTGGGTGTTTGACCTTTCAACCCAGATCAACGGTCATGAGACCCTCCTCTTGATCAACGGTCGAGATCTCCTTCGGATTTTGGACTTTGGAGATTTTGAATCTCAAACTTACCCTTCCTCCAACACTTTTATCTGAAGGATGTAATCCATCGATGTGTGTCCACCTCGGATCAACAACTGAGGTTTACTTTAGGTATTTACCCAGAGTGCATGGATATCTGCCATGTCCCCCCCGAATCTGACGGCTATAGATCACTTCAAGATTTTACCTGAAGTTCTCAGATCTTTGCCACGTCTCCTCTAAATCTGATGGCTCATATTCACTTCAAGTCTTCGGGCCTTCGGGGTTCGGCGATCTCACTTCTCAAACTGAAAATCCCACGAGAAATTTCCCAGAGCTCACGATCTGCTAACATGTATCCCTTTGGATATAACTGTCCAGCTTCGCTTCGACTCTCTAGCTCTTTGCATTTTAGGAATTCAAAGTTTCAAACTTGATTCCTTCCGAGCTCATGATATTTGACGGTTCATATTCGCTCAATCGATCCAATGACTGAGACTTCACTTTAGGAATCCAGAACTCCAGACTTCGGGAAGTGCAAGTCATAAATCTTGGTGGGTTCTCTCTCCTATATGTACGAAGTGTTAAAGCTCACCTACCTTGTCTTGAATCAGACGGTTGTTGATCCTTGTGCTATGATCCAACGGCCAATGTCGCTCCCCCTCCTGAGCTTCTGATTTCTCTGACTTAGAATATTTTCTAAGTGTTCAAAGTTTTGGAACCTTTTCTCCTCCAACGATTCCAACTCTTGGATCTCGTTAACACTTGTGAAAAGTGTTATTCCTCCTGAGCTTGGTCTTGTGAAGAATTTGACTTCCCATGCACTCCTTGCATTCCAGGGATTTCGATAACTCATATCTAAAGGATTTCTCGAAGAGAAATTCCTCTCGCCCTCTTAGCATTATCCTTTTGTTGGTTCTTCGACTTCTTACAAAGTCCCTTCGACACTTATTCGAATCTTGGATCTGTGCACTCCTTACACAAGGTTTGAATTCTTGCGGACGACTGTGCACACCTTGCACCAGTCTCTTTGAACTCCTTGCAAAGGGGAAAGTTTCATGTTATCTCTTCTGAGCTTCGAAACCGAAACAGATTTTTTCAATGCACTCCTTGCATTATGTTTGCACACCTTGCACCACTCTCAATAGCAGAGAAACAATTGAAACTTATCCTAACATTCACAGTTCCATCTACTCATAACGAAATTCATTCATGCATTCATGAAAACACAATAACAAGGAATTGCAAGCAATGTCCACACCATGCATTGGGTCAATTTTCCTCTGTTATATTCAAAAGTGAAAATGGATACAACTATAATCAAAATAAAAACTGAAAACTCAGAAATATCCTACTAACTTGCAGCTAGCCTCATTTGGGTGTAAAAAACCTCTCTTTATCTCAGAGGGTTCTTAGGGTTCCCCCAAACTACTTTTCTACTCCAAAACCTAACCTAATGACTATCTTAGATCAGGCACATTCCAGAGCAGGAGTGGAAACTCCCACTTCGCTCGCAATCGTTCAAGCGTGCTTCCAAGATTTTTCCAACGCTGAGTTCAGGCGTGCTTCAAAATCGATGAGTTCAGACATGCTTCAAAATATTCACCGAGACTTCCAGCGTTGAGATTCTGAAAATATTTCCATGTGTTGGGTGGTCCTGCTCCGCGTGCTTGCCAATAATGCTCCTACATCATACTACCCTTGACAAAAATTCATGGACTCCTATCCATGAGCTCCTACATCGACTTTCCATGCTTCTGGATAGCAACTTCGTTTTCCCAACTAGCATCTTCTATTGGGTATCCCTTCCACTTGACCAGATATTCAAAATAGGTCTTCCTTATGGTATTCTTTCCAATTCTCTGATCAAAAATATTCTCCATCTGTGGTTTTTTTTCTATAGGCATTTGTTTCTCCCACTGGACTTTCTCTTGATATTTTGATCCCTCTGTGTCATCTTTCATGTAAGGATAAAGGTCTGAAACATTGAATATGGGTGTTATGCCCACATCATCTAGCAGCTCAATCTCATAGGCATTTGCAACAAACTTCCTCAATATCTTACATGGTCCTTGTTGTGAGGGAAATCTCCCTACGGACTAGCAAATAGAGTTCAGACTTTGCATGCAGATATGACCGAAGAAAAACTACTTTCTACCTTCATCCCTAGATTTAAATCCCCTTTTCTTAGTAAATTCATGGAAAGATCAACCTACCTCGTTTCCAAATTTTGATGTCGATCCTCCATTGTACTTGATTACTTGTTCGCAATACTCCTTCCAAAGCTGACCTGCATACAAGACAAGCAACAACTATGCATGCATCCTACTTATATACTAACGAGCTAGAAATCAAAACATATACTAATCAAACTATAAAAAGTTCATGAATTGGGATGGGAAAAGAATTTTCTTTATTACTTTGAATGAGTCAACTTACAAAAGTTGAGATCGGCCACCGCTCCGTGAACCTGATCCTGGGCTCCTCTTCTACTGTCCTCCAACTACTTTGCTTTGTATCTCCTTTGGCATCAAGAAAGGCTAAAGGGTTGGGACAATGGGAATACGCAAATGGGAAGAGTTTCTTTGCTATATTTTTCCTCTTTCAAATGGGACCCCTACCCCTTCTTTTATAGGCTAGAAGGAGATAGGTATTGGGACGAACCCTCGGCCATGCATGGCCGAGAGTTTTAGTTAACTCACCCATAGCTTTTGTGTTCTATCATCAACTTTCCTTTTTTCGTGCTTTTGTCGGTCCACGCGGGTTTTTTTGGGTCATCCAGCATGTACACACATGCAGTAATGGAGTAGGGTGTGTGGGCCTTTATAAAAGAGTATTTTCAAAGAGTTGTTCAGCAGTGCTTTGGAAAAGAAGGGATATGAGATGGCCCGATGCCAGGTAAGCATGTGTGGTGCAATTTAGGGTTATAACAGATGCCCCCTAATGTGTGAGGTCAGAAGAGAATCTGATGGCCAAAATACATTACCAATATTTACTGATGTGTCGAACGATTGGGCCCAAGGATCAGGAACCGGGAGGCGTCATCTGCAAAATAACACATGTCTCACCGAGGCGGGCATACCCATACTCGGGATAAAATAGAATCATGGCTACCAATAAAATACACTATATATCCATGTCATATAACTATATAAAGAGTAGCCGCGAACAATACACAGCGGAGCTACATCTCGAAATCGAAAATATATACGTATAGAGTATCCATCTTTTAGAAGTTGATACAGCCTGATGGCTGGAGATGAGATCTTCAGAGCTCGAGCAACAACTTCAAAATCTTCAAAACTCCAGTAGGAGTGTAATATGAGTATACGATTGCACTACCCAGAGGTCTTCGACGGCTCGTCGGTCATGGACTTGATAATCTTGATGATCAGACTGAAGGCTTCAGTGATTTCGAACAAGGACTTGATTGGATGTTCAGGATAGTCGGGTATGAGGACAAGAGACATATTGCAGAGGGGCCAACTCAGGCTTAGTGACAAACTTCCCTTGTATAATAGCACGACAAATGATGAGACTCAGGCAGCATGACATTAATCATAAGTCTACGAAGCAGGAGGCAACGCAAACTCTCCATATGTTTGGAAGGATAACCAAACGGTGGAGGACACAACTCTATATAGCGAGAAAAATCTTCCTAAGGTTTTACTACATCCCATAGTCTGATGAAAAAACAGACATATGTGCTTTATCCAAGGGCGATTCATTATGCTGCCAATAAATAAAATACATTTCCCTTCCTCTTTTTGGGGTATATTTGATTTTTTTTTCCTTTTCAATAGTTTTGGAAAAAGGATAAAGGAATATTACACTACAAAGGAGGAACGAGTGTTGCAAACATACAAGTTCAAGGCACAAGGGAAAGACTGATGTTCAAAATAATGATACTGAGGAAAAATCCTCCGGGGGCCAAGTGTGTTAAAATGCAGAAGCACACTGTTACTAGGCTGACATAGAAGGTATGCAAACACGGTTAACAAAACACACAATGGTAACGTCCTTTGATGTAAGTTTAATGAGCCCAGAGAAGGTAAGCTCGGTAGTTTTTCATGTTTAGAGAGTCTGAAAAAACATAAAAGGAGACTCTATTGGGGTACCTTTTTCGAATATAGTCTAGTCAGTTCGAAAAAGGGGTAAACTAGCACCGATAAGACATCGATTCAAAACCATTTTAACGAGTGTGACAAGGACAAGATCACTCGGCTATTTTTCATTTTTAGGGAGTCTGAAAAAATCTTAACTATGGACTCCATAGGGAATGTTCTTCTGGACCAATTTAACGAGTGTGAAAGAATAAGGTCACTCAACAATCTTTTCAATTTTAAGGAGTCTAAAAAGAGCTTAACTATGGACTCTATGGGGGTTCCTGCTTCATAAATTTAGTCCCTCGGGCCTGAAAAAGAGATAAAATTATACCTGAGAGTACTCGTCTATAGAGCTGAAGTTCCATAGAGTATACTTTTGTTCGCACAGTTGACCGTCCAAACCAAAAAAGGGGTAAACTACCGTCGGACAGACGTGACTTCAAATTTCAGTTTAACGAGCGTGAAAGGCCACAAGATCGCTCGGCAATCTTTTCATATTTAGAGGGTCTGAAAAGGGATTAAAAGAAGACCCGTTATTTTTTGGGAGTCCTGAGGGTGAGGTCAAGAGCAAAGAAGAATCATGCAAATGAGGCTCAAACTCATATTCAGGAAATACTATAAGGAATCCCGAGCCTACAGTGTTTTTAGAGACAACATGAATGCCATAATGCAACCAGGATCTACCTAGGGCATCCATGTTCCGGTAAGCTCTACCACCAAGTTGCGACACTTCTAAAGCAGAGATGATGGTTCTGTGTCACAATCTGATGGGATCGATCCTATGGCAAATGAAAAAGACAACGAGATACAAAAATCAAGGTAGAAACCTAACCTATATGCTCAAGTTGATCGTCAGAAAAAAAAATCATGGACCGTCAAAATTTACTCAAAACTCAAAAAAAAAAATGTCTCAATACCTGATCAAATCCCTCCCATATAAATCCTAAATCACTCTAAATGTTTTTTGGTATAAAGAAAATGATAAGGGAGGCCAAAAAAGTGACAAAAAAAGGCCCAAAAGTCTATAAATAGAAGTTGGCAGCTCATTATCGCCATTGCTGATTTGGAAATTGAATCTGGAGCCAAAAGACCCCCTTTGATAAAAATGGTGATTCTGGGAGCTATAGTGGATGAAACAAACTTCCATCTGGACCAAGTAAGTACAAATTCCCCTATCTAGCTATTCAATTCTTTATTTTATTTTTTTATTTCATGTTTTGGGTGGGCGTTGACCTTGAAAAGGTCGGCCCTAGGTCCACGCAGGTTGTCTCTAGATAGGCCGCGTTTACACTCAGGCAGAGTAAAACCTGCCCACGTGTACACGCGACTGTCACCTAAACATCACGCATGGACCTCCCTTTATAGACAAAAAGAACCAAACAACACTCACTCACCCTCCTGAACTTTGTTGTTTTGGCAGGATGTATGTCCACTGGAGGGAAAGGGAGCATGAAGAAGTTGGTGAGTTGGTTGCGGGAGATCCGAATGTCGTGGCCACGTTGATGTAATGTGGTTTTCTAAATTTCTTCATGTGTCCATTTATGTGGGCACAACTGAGGCTACTGAATGCCTTGGTTGACTATTGGCACCCTGATGCAGAGGCTTTCATGCTAGAGGGGCAATCACTGGTGCCCACCACCGAGGATATCTACTTTTTGACTAGCCTCTCAAGGAGAGGGGAACCAGTCAATTTCAGGACATTTCCGTCGGGGCCGCATAACATAGCGAAACTGATAGCCCTACACTGTGAGGCTGGGACAAATCATTTGAGCTCCTAGGTGCCCATAAGTAAGATCACTAACCTATCGCTGCAAGCGATATTATTGCTCATTGGGCGGATTACTAGTTCAGCGGCCTTGCATCAGGCGTCCCACGCACAGATCAACTGTGTTATCCAGTGCTTGAATGCAAAAATTTTTGACTGGAGTACCACACTACTGGAGTGTATGAAGAGGCAATTGACAATTTTTCGTCAGCGGACACAGAGGAACTTCGGGTTCAAGACTATTTTGTGTTCATTCTTTTTCGAGAGAGTTTCGAGCTTTAGTCCTTGGGTAGTGGTACGAGGACATCAGGCCTCTTTTCCTACTGTATGTAGATGGGCAGTATTAGTTTCATGACAGGGTGGTGGAAGGACCAATGAGTCCTTCTATGATGACTTTTTTGCATGGCTGACACGGCAAATCCCTGTGATCGAGGATTACTCATATGTAGGGATAGACTTTTCAAGAGATCCTAAGATACCCGTGCCTCCTGGTGAGGATCGAGGGGAGATGGGTAAGTCTCCACCTTTGTATTTTTTTTGTTGTATATGTGATTTTTATGTCGTTTTTGTTATATATATATATATATATATATATCATTTTTTTTTATATGCCAGAGTATTTGACGGATATACGTTTGTTGCATGCAGATGTGGGACCCGTGCAACCTGTCGATTATGCAAGGAACAGGCATCATCCTCAGCTAGGGGTTGCAGCTGCCGCTGTTGGGGGACCAGCAGTAGCAGGAGACCTCCCAGCCTGGGAGGCTGAGAGAGTACTTAGACGAGTTGAGCAGAAATTTACTGGACTCACTCGCACAATCTCAATGGCAGAGATTGAGGACCTGCCGCCATCCATGCAGCCTCATGTAGTGGGGGCACCCATGTTGTAGACATGGCGTTTAGACCATGCTATGGACCAGTATAACAGGGCCCATAGGCCTTGAACCTATTTAGACATTTTACGTGCCACGAGCACTACTTGTATATATTTTTTGAGGGCATAAGCCTTGTGACTCGTTATTGGTCCTATTTTTGAGGTGCTTGCATCCATCTATGTACTCTGGTTACTTTTATGATATTATATATGGTTTTTTGGTTTTTTGTGTCTTATGGATCACATGTGAAAAAATGTATTTACATGCTTATGTCAATGTTCTTTCATATGTGTGCAAGATGCCAATCTAAAATTTGATTAGCTAGAGTATCTGTAATTTGGTTTAATCTCCTAGGAACATGAAAATATGTAATATAATCAAAGTTTCATTCTAAGAGACGTACCCTAAGGAATCGTCAGTGTAAAGTTGGATCATGAACCCGGTATACTCTGTTTAACTGAGACACAACTAATTGAGCGTTGAGATAGACCCTGAGATGAGAGATACCCAATGACAAAGCGTCACAAAGCAACTCAATAACTGCACTGTACTCGGCGACATTATTTGTGGTGTCACCTAAGCATATACCTCTGGAGGATAAAAACTGGCCCTGAGGTGTAAAGATTACCCAAGTTGCGGAGGCAAGCCTCCGAGTGTGCCGACTAGCACTGTCTGCATACCCAGTGAACACCTCGGAATCACTTGATATCTGCCTTATTGACAAAATATAACATCAATGACACGTCCATAACATTTAAAAGAAACAAAAATGTAATAGTACAAAGACTATACATATGTTACAAAAAGTTACCCACGGTGACCTGCCTATGAGTAATACTTCTTGAGGTAGAGCCCATTTCTAGGCTCTGCCAAAGCATTCCCTTCGAAATCAACCAGACGATAGTAGCCCTTTTTTAATACCTCTTTTATGATGAAAGGCCTGAACCACATGGGTTTGAATTTGCCTGCCCCCAGGGGGTCCTTATCTTGGTCATAGACCAGGACAAGGCCACCTTCAGAGAAAATACGAGGATGAACGAACCTATCATATTGACACTTGACCTTATGTTTGTGAGCCTCATTGGCCATGGTCGCATCATGACGTTGTTCATTGAGCTACTCAAGGTATACTAACCATTCTTCAAGTGGATAAGTGTCGGGCAATAATTGTACTACCAATTTTAGACACGGGATCTAACATTCGATGGGAAAGACTGCCTCCAGCCCATAAACGAGTTGAAAAGGTGAGAAATTGGTTGCAGTCTTAACAGATGTTCGATAATCCCATAATGTTGAGTATAGCATCAAATGCCAATTTGACTTGGCGGAGTTGATAGTTCATTGTAGAATAGTCTTAAGAGTTTTTTTTACAGCTTCCACCTACCCATTAGCCTAGGGGTAGTAGGGTGATGAATGTTCTTTCCATAACCCAAGATTTGATGTTAATTCAGTCATCATCTGATTCTGAAAGTGACTACCATGGTCAGTGACAATCTCCCTTGGGACGCCGAACCTTGCTATGATCTGATTGAATAAAAAGAGAGTTGTAGTCTCTCCATCATATTTAAACGTTGGCATAGCTTCGACCCACTTTGTGAAGTAGTCTACAGCTACGATGATATAGTGATGCCCCCTTACTGAAGGGGGGTTGCAAGTAGTGTAATAAATCCCCCACTTGGTGAAGGGACCAACTGTGATGGGAGGAAACATGGGAGCAGGATGTGCCCTCATCTTTCGAGAGAAAATTTGGCAGGGATGGCACTTCTTGAGCGATTATGTACAATCTTTGATAAGTTTCATCCAGAAATAACTTGCTCGTAGAATCTTTTGAATTGTTGCCAACCCAGACAAATAACTGCCACAAGCTCCGATATGACAATCATTGAGCACGATAACTGCCTCCTCACGAGTGAGACATTGACGTAGGATGCAGTCTACACCTCTCTGATACAATGTATCATTGAGTATGAGATAATTCTTAGCCTGATGGCATATACGTCGACGCTCATCACAAGAAGCAGAAGTGGGGCACTTCAAAGTCTGGAGATAGATAAGTATATCTCCGTACCAGGGAACTGAAGATGTGATCAAAAACATATATCCCTGGATAGGTGATTCTTCAGGCACAACGTCACCTGACTAAACCAAAAGTTCTGAAATAAGCTCTGTGAAGACCAGTGACTTTTTGGACTTTGCTAAAATGAAGTCTAAGTCAAACTTCTGGAGGATGACCATCCATCTACTGATTTTTCCGCCTATTACCCATCGTGTCAACAATGACGGGTAATAGGAGGAAAAATCAGTACTAAAATGGATTCACGACAGCAATGACGGTGGCCTTGTGAAACAGAACGTAATGACGGAACCGTTGAACAGCATGAACTGCTACCAACGGAAGTTTTTCGATATGAGAATAATTGAGTTCCGATCCTACGAGGCCTCGGATCAGGTAATAGATCACGTATTCTGAGAATAAGTCATCTTCCTGAACTAAAACCATGCCAATGGTTGACTCTGCTGCAGCCAGATATAATAAAAAATCTTTGTTATAGTTAGGTGGTCGGAGCAGAGGGGCAGTTGTGAGGGCATGTTTTAATGCATCGAAAGAGCATTGAGCGGCATCGTCCCAGTAAAAAGGAATGTCTTTCTTCAGTAAGCACATAAAGCCCTTGGTGATTTTGGCATAGTTGGCGATGAAGCGTCATAAAAAGTTCATCTTTCCTTATAGACTCTGAAGTTGAAGGATTGTGCATGGGGGGGGCAACTGGATTATTGCCTCCACCTTGAGAGGATCAACCATGATCCCTGCTGTTGATACAATGAAACCTAACAATTGTCCTGACGTTACGTAGAAGCTGCACTTGTTTGGATTCAAGCGAATCCGGAAGTAGCGACAACGTTCGAAGATAAGTCTAAGATGTGTGGGATGATCCGTTCTCTTGCGAGATCGTGATGCTAAATCATCTAGATAGGCCTCGACTATATGCTTGAGATCATGAAAAGCAAAAGACATGGACCACTGGAAGGTGGCTCCAGCATTTTTAAGACCAAAAGGCATCTTACGATATGCGAATGTAGCCCAAGGACAAATGAATGTCGTTTTGTGTTGGTCTTCGGGTTTGATTTGGATTTGATTATATCCCGAAAAACCATCCATGAAAGAAAAGGCCTCACAACTAGCACATTCATCAATGATCTGGTCGATGAATGGTGTTGGAAAATTATCTTTGGCACATGCCTTGTTCAAATCACGGAAGTCGGTACATACACGAATCGTGCCTTGTTTTTTATTGACCGACACAGGATTTGACACCCATTGGGTCAAATGGATAGGATAGATAAAACCTGCCTTTAGCAATTTCTCAACCTCAATCTTGATGGTTGTTGCTTTCTTAGGATTAACTGGACGAAGCTTCTGTCGAACAGGCTTGGCATCAGGATATGTTGTGATCTCATGTTCAACTATTTTTGGATCGATACCTGGCATTTCCTCATAAGACCAGGCAAACACGTCGCATAATTCTTTGAAAATATCTATGCAGATTTGAATCCTTTCGAGGGAGAAATTCGCTCTGATGAAGACATTCTCCACGACACCAGGGTTTCAAGAGATATTGATCGGTATAGTTTCAGCGATAGTTGCCCTATTTCCCTCAGCATAAATTTTGTGTATAGCTAAGAGATTAATAGGGCACGACTGATCTCTCGTCATGGTTACAGTGAATTCTCTTGCTTCGATTCGGCTTAACTCTGGGAGAAAATATGATCTGTGATGAAGATCTTCCCAAGGTTTGTTCGTACTAGTCATTGCTTTGATTACTGCTTCATCAGAAGGCAATACTAATTCTAACGAATCGGTGTTAGCGAGAGAACCCTGAGCCCAAATAGGCTCTAGAAGTGGATCTAAATCTTGTGCAGGAGTCAGATCAGGGTTAGTTGAAGCGTGTTGGACTAAAGAGTATGCTACTTCAGTAGTATACAAGGGCATGGAAATGCCTGAGTGCCCTGTCTCATCCATCGTGGCCGATGGGGAAGGAAGTATCCATGGATCTTTGAAATAAGTCGTACAGAACGATAAAACTTGAAAAATCTCAACCTTATGGTGATTGGATATAAATTTGATATCGCCATGAGGGGGTGGGTAATCGAAGGTACCCATCAAGGATGGGCACAAACCAACTCCTACATTGACGACACCTGGTTGAGGATTATCAATCATCGGGACCATGGATGCCCCCAAAGCTAGGCCAGGAGAAAGACAATTGATCAATGGTCACTATCTGGCCCTCATGTGGAAAAAACAAGACCCAGAAAACTGTAGCAACCACAGCTTGCATAGAATAAGTCCAACTCCATCCTAACAAGAGGTTCTAGTCGAGGGGAGCATCGACTACCTCTACTTTGACACACACGGTCTTCCCTCCTAACTGCACGAGGAAAGAAAGAACGATGCCATGTGGTCAGAATGAATGACCGTCGAAAGCAGTGAGGAGAGTAGGTGATGGAGACAAAATGGGCTGGCCAATGGCCTTCCAACATGCCAACGACATAACACATGTTGAGGTGCCCTCATCAACCACCATGCAGAAGATATTCCGAGTAAAAGTTTTCGTGGGATAATCCACTACTATCTGAAACGCTACATGGTAAGGCAAATGAGGTTTTAAGTCGGTTGTATCCAACATGATGGTACTCGGATTACAAGTCTCGGTAGAGCCTAAAGTGGTTAACAAGGCTTTCCTCTGAGAAGGGAAGCTTTGGAGGACCTCCAAAGCAGACATCGCACAAGGGGTTTGTGATAAATCCTCCACCACAGAGTAGTTCTGGGTGGCCCTTGCATTTGGGTTGTGAGAAGATTTTTTAAATGCACCTTTTGGAATGCGTTTCATTGTTTCTCCCAACGTCTTCTCAATCTGTAGAGGAAGAGATGGGAGGTTAGCTTCTTTGCCCTTCTCAAAAGCGATTGGTTTACTATAGTCGTGCACTCGAGTCGATATAAAAGCATCACCCCTAACCATATATATGTTCGCGGATGCGAGGTTGTTCAGAGGCAGATAGGGTTCTTGGCTGCCCTCTTCTGTGCTTGCAGAGGCTTGAGTTAGATTTTTCCCATGTTGAAATGGATTAGTCAACACCGCCTGCTGTTGTTGCGTGACAAATTTTTGAGCCTCTGCAAGTCGAGGACATAGATGGGTCGGGTGGTCTTCCGCGCAAAAGTTGCATGGATACCTCGCCTTCCATTTTTCAGTGTTGTCCCCACCAGCATTATCAGTGGGTTTTTTATCCCCCTTACCCTTCTTTTGTTGTTTTTTCTTCCCTTCAGGCTGCTGGGTGGCCTTTGGGTTAGTCGACTGCACTGTGTGTACCTCCAACGTTTTGGTAGGGGGAGCAGCCAAAGAAGTAGTTTGGTTGGTTGTTGTGTGTTGTATAAATAACTGCTGCAACTGCTTCATCAATTGCTCAGCAGGCTTTGTTTGTGATGAACCAACAATACCATTGGCACGTGGTCCAGCTCTTTGTCTAGTTTTATCCAGTATTGAATGCAGTGCGTCTGGAAAGATGTTGTATAATAAACCGAATTGAGAATATCTGAGCTCAAACTGTTGAGCCCTCGTGATGGCATCTTCCTAGGAGAAAACTCTTGACGTCGCAACGTCTTTGGATAACTGCGAGACCAAAGACTTAAGGAACCACTCTAGCAGGAATGCTGGTGGGACTGGTACCTTGATTAAACTCTTCCGGCGTCTCCATTCTTGGATGTGATCAGAGATATGGTCCACTTTTGTCTGTTTGAAATTCGCGAGCATCTCTGTGCTAGCGTCGTATCTCACAGGTAACTGGAAATGGTTCAAGAAAGCCATCGCCAGTTCACCAAAAGAAGAATATATTGAGCGATCGAGCTCAATGTACCATTTCGTGGCACTCCCAATGAGAGTACGTTGAAACAATCACAACTGTACGGAGTCATCTTTCAATTAGTTAGATGAGCACCAAAGATGGAAGGTAGTCACATGATCTCCTGGATCTTCGTTAGGCTTGGCTTCAAACTTTGGAATGTTCGAAGGCAACTTTGTCGTCATAGGAGGCCAACTCGAATCGTGACAAATAGGGTCATTCAACAACCTTTTCAAATCTGGCAAGTGTAAAGTCACTAGGAAAGGTAATTTGGGTTGTTGGTGATAACCTGGGAAAACGGGGCCTAGAGTTTGGCTGGCACCAAGTTGCCAGAAAAATTTTGGCTGTTGGCCCGAATTCTAGTAGAAACCATGGCCCTAGCTAGCGTATAGATTTTTCATATGTGGAGACATCATCGGTTGATTTCCCAAATAGGACATAGATTGTTGGGCATGCATTATATTCGAAGGACTTTAGGAAGGGTTACCCCATGCTGGTCCTATGGGGATAGGCATAGTAGTTTGGCTGGTTTCCATTGATTGTGGAAAGAATTACCCCAAATCGACATTCTGGATGAGGGAACGGATCCCTACCCTGAATTCCAAGGTCCCTCTAGATTTTCCCCCTGTGTAGGAATAGTACCTTGCATAGGAGTAGATTGTCCAAAAATGGGGTTGCCCCCAGTCGGAAAAGTGGCTGACGAGAAGGTGTTGTTACCAAACGTTTTGTTCAATGAAAATGGTGTCAAACCTATCGGCATACTATGCAAAGGTGGTCCTTGAATCCCCACTCCAAATAAACTATTGTGAGTAGGTTGCCCGACAGATGGCTAATGCGAGTCGCCGAGTGAAGGGGACGAAGGAGGGATATGACCTCCTCTGTAAGGGAAAGCGTTAAAAGGAGCAGGAGTTCCCCCAGCGTGACCTTGTAGAGGAGTGCTAGAGTTCCCTGCCCCCATACCTAAATTCTGTAAAGTCGAGTAAGAAAGTACAGGACTTGTACCCGAACTATGCATCCCATATGAGAACGGAGGGCCTGTTGCACTTGGTGTGAAAGGGGTTGTGGTCACCGCCAAAGATGGGATCGGACCACTGTGTAAAGTAGTTGTGGTCGAAACCATGGTGTCTCAGACAGACGACGATGGGTTAGGAGGTGAAATCTCTCCTGTGGTGACAACCGTGGTGGGAATTGGAGAATTCCTAGAAGGAGTAACAACATTTGTTTCCATTGTTGTGTGCAACATTGTCTGGTGCTCGTAAAATTGAATTGGTACGATGAAAGGTGCCAAGAAATTAGTGGTTGGGGTTTCAGCTGGGCCAAGAGCGATTGCTTCAAGGTCAAAAACAGTCAATTTCTCCAGGGGTTGGTCTGTCACAATGGCGTGTAACCCAGTCTCTTCAAAAGACCCTTGTTGGTCTAGCTTTCACCTTAATGGTGGCGGGGGTGGCTCCAGTGTAACCGGTGGTAGGCCAAGAAGCCTTCATGACTGGCAGAGCTCAGGATCCTCCACTGTGTGAGAAGATCCAAGACACTCTAAGGTAGTCTAAACGTTCAAAAGTAACACCCACTATTAAAAAAGTCCCTAGAAGATAAGACAGGCAAACACTAAATTAATTCTAAGAACAGTTACAACAACCAACACTAGAGAAACTTACTGGTGCAAGTGCAACTCGAACACGGAAGCACCCTCTGGGTATACTCTACAAAGCATGGCCCGATGTTTTTCCTAGGTACCACGGTGTACCCCCGCAGTCACCTGTGTATGTCCCTAAAAAAGATTGGCAACTAGGTTGCCAGCGCGCGAACAGTCACCAGGTGGGTACAGTCAAAAGTCGGGTAGACCACAATTAGCAGGGTATCGAGCCGGAAATCGGTCAAGGGTATTGAGAGAAAATGGTTAGGAATACAACTGAGGACCTCGAATATATTTGAGACCCATGAAGCTCTGTGGAAAATGCAAACGATGGAATCCCAAAACAAGCCCTCTATATGTGTTCTCCACTATGATTAGTCCAGCTTTGGAGGGGTTATCTCCACTACCTTTCCGCACGCGACCTTGTGTTTATCCCCTGTGTTAGAGGGGGTCCCCTGATAACTTTCACGACACTGGACTTAGACACTCCCTATCTCAGACTCCAATGTTTGATTTTAACTGGCCTTGAAGAGTTTCCTCTCCAACCTAATCCAAGGCCCTAACCCTGAACTAGTTGGTGAACCATACAAACATAAAAGTCTAGTATATTTTAAATTTAGCGTTAATTATATGGATTTGTATTACGTCAAGGGGTATGAAATTGAAACTGATGATGTGTAAAATACGAAAGAAAAAAAAACGAATAAAAAGCTGGAAACAAAATTTTTACTTAATGCAAAATTTCAACAACTTTTCAAAATAAATATTTTTACTTTTCTAAGATTTTGGACAGCAAACTCAAAATAAATTTCACTTGACTACAAATTACTTATGATCTGAGTAAACTGCAAAAACTTATGAAATAAATGACTTTTCCCTGGCTAATAATGCAGAAACACAGTCTTCAACCAAATAAGAAAATGAAAAGAGATTTTTTTTTTTTTATTTAAATGCTTGATAAAGAAAAAAGAAAAAATACCAACAAGAAAAAACCAAGAAAAACAATTCTGGCCTAATCCCAGATCGCAAAGAATCAGGTCAAAAATCACACACTAGCAATTTTTTAAAAATGACTCTCACACTTGTCTAAAAACCTTAAAAATTCTTTTATTTTTATGACAACTTTTTTTAAATGAGAAAAAAGCAAGCTAAGGGTAAGATTAATCCTAAGTTATTGGTTGCTCAAACAGAGATTCAAACACCTGAGAGGAATAATTCTTATCAAGGGAAAGGATGATTGCCTTACCCTCAACAAAAAGTATCATGTACAAGCGCGAACGCGTTCTGGATAGATACAAAGGGTGTGTACATGCGGGATGACCTTGTACAGGCTGCGTGTATATCTAAACTCTGAGAAAAAATGAAAACAGACAGACCAAACCAGAAAGAGACCACTGATATTGATAATCAGGATCCCTTGAAAGGCTTGGACACTCTTTTTAACAAAAAAACAAATAATGTAAGGAAAAATGATAAAGAAAAAACAATATGAGATAGGACTGTAAACAACCAAGACTTAGACAGAATTCCAGAAAACCCCCTGAGAATGTGTGATTCTAACAGAGAAGAGGTTGACTGCCTCTGAAGTTCTCTGAACTCTACACGCTACTGCTACTTCTTCAGCTAGCGTTCGCACATGGGTTGTAAGAGAGTGGGGCACGGGTACATGCGTACAGACCTTATGCAGGCCGTTGTACCTCTGTGGGTCTCGACAAACAAAGTCAAGCAAATCAGAGAAAGATGGTATGGAAAACCAGACTCTCTACTAGCTCAGACCTTACAGAAACTAAAAGAAAAAACAAGCAAGAAAAACTAGTCTTTAAAACTACCCAAAAACTAAATAAAATTCCAGGAACCCTAGAGAGTCTCCCCAGTATGGTCACCAATTATGTTGTGAGGGAAATCTCCCTATAGACTAGCAAATAGAGTTCAGACTTTGCATGCAGATATGATCAAAGAAAAACTACTTTCTACCTTCATCCCTAGATTTAAATCCCCTTTTCTTAGTAAATGCATGGAAAGATCAACCTACCTCGTTTCTGACTTTTGATGTCGATCCTCCGTTGTACTTGATTACTTGTTCGCAATACTCCTTCCAAATCTGACCTACATACAAGACAAGAAACAACTATGCATGCATCCTACTTATATACTAACGGGCTAGAAATCAAAACATATACTAATCAAACTATAAAAAGTTCATGAATTGGGACGGGAAAATCATTTTCTTTATTACTTTGAATGAGTCAACTTACAAAATTTGAGACCGGCCACTGCTCCGTGAACCTGATCCTAGGCTCCTCTTCTACTATCATCCAACTTCTTTTCTTTGTATCTCCTTTGGCATCAGGAAAGGCTAAAGGGTTGGGACAATGGGAATACACAAATGGGCAGAGTTTCTTTGCTATATTTTTTCTCTTTCAAATGGGACCCCTACCCCTTCTTTTATAGGCTAGAAGGAGCTAGGTATTTGGATGAACCCTCGGCCATGCATGGCTGAGAGTTTCATTTAACTCACCCATAGCTTTTGTGTTCCATCGGCAACTTTCCTTTTTTCATGCTTTTGTCGGTCCACGCGGGTTGTTTTTTGTCAACCAGCATGTACACGCGTGTAGTAATGGAGTAGGGCATGTGGGCCTTTATAAAAGAGGATTTTCAAATATTTGCTCAACAGTTCTTTGGCAAAGAAGGGATATGAGATGGTCTGATGCCAGGTAAGCATGTGTGGAGCAATTTAGGGTTATAACAATCCTATCTTCTTCATCTTTAACTTGTTATATTATCCCCTAGGGAACCTTTATTTCATGAGATGTACCAGAACCTAATATCCTACTTCAAATTGAAGTTCTATGCGGTGTTGATCGGCTCTGCGCTTGTATTCGTGATTAGAACTCTGTAACTGTCCTCTGATCTGGATATGGAGATTCTGCATTTTTGCAGCAAAATCTTTTGCTCCAGCGCTCCTGGTCTCACTTCGCTCCAAGTATCTCAACTCAGATACTCCCCTGGGTTGCATTCTATACAATATTTGGAATGGGCTCTTTTCAGTGCTCCTATTTGGTGATTCATTGTATGCAAATTCTGCTTGCGACATAATCTGATCCCACTGATTATGGTGCTCAGTAACCAGAATCCTCAATAAGTTTCCCAAACTTCTACTTACCACCTCAGTCTTTCCATCTGTCTGAGGGTGATAATATCAGATGAAGGAAAAATATGTCCCCAACTTCTTCCACAGTGTTCTCCAAAAGTGAGCAACAAATTTTGTGTCTCTATCCAAGACAATGCTTCTGGGTAGGCCATGAAGTCTCACAACTTCCTTGAAAAATAGATTTGCAACATGTGTTGCATCACTGATCTTATGGCATGGGATAAAGTGTGCCATCTTTGAAAATCTATCCACCACCACAAATATGGAATCAAATCCTCTTTGATTTCTTGCCAATCCCAACACAAAATCCATTCTTATTGCATCCCATGGCCTCTCTGGTATTGGCAATGGTTGATACAATCCAGTGTTTTGTCTTTTTCATTTTAGATGTTGGTAGATTCTACATCTGTTCACAAAATTTATCACTTATGTTCTCATACCTGGCCAATATTATGCACTGCTCAACTGTATAAATTTTTTATCATGGCCGAAATGTCCATCCAATCCTCCACTATGCTTTTCCTTCAAAAGGTTATCCCTCATTGAGCATTTTGGTATGCACAACTGATTTCCCTTGAACAACAATCCCTCTTGAATCATATACTCTGTCCACTGGCTCTTGTCTCTCCACACAAAATTTTCACATGCTTCATATGCTTCCTTAAAATCTGCATCATCACAATACATGTCCTTAAGGTGTTCAAACCCCAAGGTCTTCACCTGAAATTCCTGTACAATCAAGAATCTCCTGCTTAATGCATCAGAAACTTTGTTATAATTCCCAACAATATGTTTTATGACAAAAGTAAAATTTTTCATAAACTCAACCCACTTTGCATGCCTTTGATTCATTTTTTCCTGTTTGTTTATGAATTGTAAAGCCTGGTTATTGCTATACAAGACAAATTCCTATGGGACAAGGTAATGTCTCCATTTCTTCAAGGCTTGAATTATAAAATAAAAATCCTTATCATACATGGAGTATGTTCTCTTGGTCTCATTCAGCTTCTCACTGAAATAGGAAAGAGGTCTATTTTCCTAGCTCAAAACGTCTCCAATTGCAACTCCACTTGCATCACATCTCACCTGAAATGTATTTTCAAAATTCGGCAAGACCAGAATTGGTCGTTCTGTTATTCTCCTTCAGTATATTGAAGCTCCTCTCGGCCTCCTCTATCCATTTAAAAGACCTCTGCTTCTTCTTCATTGTATCCATCATTGGTGCACAAATTCCACTAAAGTCTCTGATGAACTTCCTATAGAATCTTGCTAATCCATGGAAGCTCCTTACCTCAAACATACTCTTCGGTGACGGCCATTCTTTGATTGCTTTTACCTTATCTGGATCCATATTCAATTCATTTGAAGAGATCAAAAAACCCAAGTAAATGAGTTATGTCTTCATAAAAGAGGACTTATTCAGATTTATCAATAGCTTCTCCTATTCTAGTCTCCTCATCACTAGTGTTAGATGCCTCAAATGCTCCTCTTTAGTCATGCTAAAGATCAGTATATCATCCAGATATACAACCACAAACTTGCCAATGAAATCTTTCAGTATTTCATTCATCAGCCTCATAAAAGTATTCAGGGAATTTGTTAAGACAAATGGCATAACAAGCCACTCATACAAACCTTCATTTGTCTTAAAGGTTGTCTTCTACTCATCACCTTTTCTCATTCTAATCTGGTGATATCCACTTTTAAAATCTATCTTAGAAAAGAAACTTGCTCCACTTAAATAGTCCATTAAATCGTCCATTATTGGTAAAGGGAATCTATACATGATGGTGATATTGTTATTGGCTCTCGATTCTGTACACATTCTCCATCCCCCATCCTTCTTTGGACTCAACATAGTTGGTACTGCGCATGGACTCAATCTCTCTCTGACCAAACCCTTGTCTAACAGTTCCTGGACTTGGTTCTTCACTTCCTCATTCTCTCAAGGTGTCAATATGTATGTTGCTTTGTTCGGTAGACTTTCTCCTGGTATCAATTCAATATGGTGATTGATACTTCTGATGGGTGGCAATGAGTTAGGTATCTCATCCACCACTATGTCAGCAAAATTATCCAACAATTCCTGAACTTCTTCAGGCAAATCATCCATTGAAGTACTTGTAAGGATAACTCTGGGTTTCCTCACCACACCAAACCATATCTCCTGTTCTTTCTTGACTTCTTTCAAGAGTTCCTTCCCGCTCATGAGAAGTATGCTTATGCTGGCTTCCTCTTTCACTTTCTTCTCCTCTATTGGCAGCAACATGTGTGTTCTACCATTTGTTGGGCACTTTAATTGTCAAAATGAAAATAAAATTAAGGTGTTCAATATAAATTGTCAACCCAGGGAAGTCTGTTGTTTAAAGATAATTGTGCATAGTCTATGATAGATTATGGAAGCAACACTAATCTAATTGTAGTAGGGAAAAAGAAACAAAAATTATCACTAACACAATTATGTTGATACAGCTGGAGTTCTACAGAATTGAAATCATAGTTGAAATCTAAACTGATGAGTGTATAAGAATCCTGGATTACCTACTCTAATCTAACTTTCTATTTTACTTTTGCGGGAAGAAGTTCTCTACTAATTGCAGAAAGAAATCTACTTATTGCAAGAAAGTAATTCACACTTTTATTTTCTTTTACTTGAAAACAAGATTTTAATCTAATGCAAAAAAAGGGAAAGCAGTTCTCCAGCAATGTTCAGCAATCGACTTTTAATTCTCATGAGACAGATTTATATGCATCTAACAGGAAGGAACTAGACTGTAACAACAAATGTATTCTAGAATTATTTAACAGATAAATCAATCACATTAAAACAACTATTCTGGAATTCAAAACAGAGGGGAATCTATGAGGAAGGTGGGCCCTTTCCTTCTCATTGAATCCTCTCAAGGAAATAGGCTACAGTCTGCTAAAGAAATTCAATCCACTCTTTTATTGATTTGCCAAAATGTTCATGTACAACAAGTTTTACTTTACTTCACTTTCTCACTGTAACAAATCCGTCCCTTTGATTACAAAAGATTTGTTATTTAAAGTCAGAGTCATTCAGTTAAAACAAAATCAAAACAGCGTTGAGAATCCCCAATTCTCAAGTTGTTCATATGATATCATTAATACAATATCTAGAACTAATATTGTAAGTTAAAACATGTAACATTAGGTGTAACAGCTTTCAGGATTGGTGGCATTTGTTGCAACATCCGTGTAACAGCAGAATCGGTGGCACATGTTGCAGCAGTCATGTAACAGCTTCCAGGATTGGTGCATAGCTATAACAGCTTCCAATATTGGTGCATAGCTGTAAAAAATTCCAAGATTGGCGCATAGTTGTAACACCTTCCAAGATTGGCGCATAGCTGTAACAGTTGGTGTAACAGTAGTGACCATTCTTTAAGACTTGGTTTTTCTATACATTTAGATCATTAGTTGAATCATTTTATGGGTAAAACATGTGAATGTTACCAATCAAACATGCTAAGTAAATGAAAATATAAAAGCAAGATAAATGATTCATACCTTGGGAAAAAAAGGTCTTAGCACACATTATAGTAGGCATTAGCTTAGAGATGATAGGTTGAATAGGAAAAAGATGTGAGGAAAAAGGGACATTTATGGGTCCTAACATGCCCCCCAACTAAAGACATTTCATGTCCTCATGCAAAACACATTCAAACCTTACTTTGTAGTTGAATTAGGGAATTGGCTCCTCCAGTGAAAAATTGCTAAGTGCCTGTATGGAAAAATGTTGTGTTAAAAAGAAAATCTGTTGTGTCAACAATCTATCTGAGATTCTTTGTCTTGAAGAATAGAATCAGTTTTAGTTGCTTGACTAACAACTCGTGAGGGAAACAAAGGTTCTTGTTTGAAAGTTGATGGTAGACCAGCAACTACCTTATGATGTTGATATCTCCTCAGTTTTGCTATTCTATGTGTAGCAGTAATTGTATGTTCAGTCTTGACTGAGAGAGTTGTTGGTCCTTCAGCAACTGGAACTTTTACTATCTTATAACCTGCCTCAAAGTAAATGTTTCCACACTCAAAGAACATGAGTTCTTTATTTCTGTCCATAACAACTTTTTTTAATGCTAGGATGTCCAAGGTTATCCCTTCTGTATTCTTCTGTCGAGCGGTCTCCACCTCTTGTTTCAGGGTATTTAACTCTGCTTTGAGGCTTTCATTCTTTGTTATGAGTGCAGTAATTTTGGAGTTTTATGTATTCCTTATCTTTCTCTCAATTTGGGCAAACAATCGGGAAAGTGGCACATCCTCAATATTATTTGTAACTGGTTCTTGTGGGGCAGTTATACTATCAATAGTTGTTTCTTGTGGAACAGTTGTTTCTTGTGTAACAGTTGGGTCTGTCATGACCATTTCTTATGGAACAGTCTTGACTTGGACAGTTGATTCTTGTGGAACAACTTCATCCTGCATGACTTGTTCTTGTATACCAGTCCCATTGTTTGCATCTGTCTCTACTGGCACTGTTAGTTCACTAGAAGAGACTGGTTCTTGTGTGTCAGTCCCTTCATCAACCATAGAGGATAATGGACGAAGAATAGGAATAGCCTGTTCCATAGCTTGCCATCCAATTGTTGCTTCTGCAAACCTGGTAGACCTGGTTCTTCTCCTAGGTAAAATAGAAACGAAAGTAGAGGTTTTCTTCTTCGTTGCTGAAGGAGGAACAAGATGTTCTTCCTCAACCACATAAGTAGGAAATTCGGGTATACTTGGGTCTTCTATGATCTGTACATCGTTACTTGACGTATGATGCATAGAATTATCATGCGGAGCCGATGATTTTGATGTGATTTGAGTTAATTCAGTTTTAATTGAGAGAATATTTTCTTGAAGTTCTTTGCACAAAGTAAAACCTGGTATACGTATCTTTGTAGAGTTCTCTATCACAGTAGAAGAACGGTTATGAGTTTTTGCTGATGTAATTTGGTCAAGGTCTTTCCGGAATTTTCCCTTGAATGGACATTTTCTTTTCTAAGATAATCCACCGGCAGTGATAGTAGGCTTGGAACAGTTGTTGCAGCAATAGGTGGCTCTTGTGTTACTATCGGTGCAACAACAGAAGGGGTAGTCAGACTTCCTGTTGCAGTGGATCGTTTTGACCTTGTTCGCTTTCTAGGTGATCCAGATACAAGAGCAAGGGTTCTCTTTTTAGGAGAAGGGGGTAGTTTTTCAATAACACTTGTCGCGGCCAAGGGCTGTGACTCATGTCTTGGTCTAGTAGCTGGTTGTTCATCATTTTTCGTGATCACAACTATAGGCTATGTCAATTCAACTCCATCAAGGCTTGTATGATTGGTGCTAGGATGGTCGCGGGTTGTGCGTTTACTTCTATGGGTTTTCTTACGGGCAACGACAGTAGGAGTTTGGACTGTTGTTGCAGCTGAGGGCAGAGACTCAAGAAGAGGTCCAATCATATCTGTAGGTATAGAATGTGGTTGGTCTGCTACAGTAGGTAATGGGTTATTGGAAATGCCCATACCTTTGTGAATTAATATTTCGATGAGTCTGTGATTAGAAAGGAAGTTCTTGGGGTTCTTGGATTTTTTTACAAAATGAGCCATGTTATTCAATGAATGGAGGAGAAAATAAGGAATGTTTATGAATTTCTGATGTCACGGATGTGATAATAAGATGAAATCAGAAAAAATAAACAACTTGGTACCTTCCTTCTCAGGTAATGTACCTTTTGACAAACTCTGCAACTTTCCCCCATGGCTCTAGTAAGGAATTGACATCCGCACCTCTACCCTTTGTATGAACTTGCTCATTGTCAACGAGGAAACCCTTATGAGCATCTAGAAGATGTGTTTTTCTGTTAAACCATTGGTCTCCTATTGTTGGAAACCCTGTCACAACAACAATTCTTTCTTATGACACTAGAATCCTTACCCCATTCACCATTGAATATCCTTCGGTGAGATTTTGACTAAACTCCTATACCTTGTCTTCATTAAACCCCTTCAGCTTCTTAAAATACGATATCCATTCGACCGAGAGAAATATTTGGTAGGCCTCTGGGTGTAACAGCAAAGTGTCCAAATTTGTGGGTTCATACCTCACAGTTGATCCTCCCATGATGTTGCTTGAGAGTCTAACAGGCACGTAGGAGGAGAAACTAGCACCTAAACCAGAAACGTGGGAGGTTTGAACGTGGTTTGCATATAGAATATAGTGTCTCAGCAAAAAGAAGTCTGGTTGAAAAGGTGGTGGAGGTGATTATAAAATATGACTTGGACGGCTAGATGTGCATTCCCCCCCCCCCAACTAATCGGATTGGCTCCAGGTGCATCGAGTTAGCACAAGTGGTGAGAAAATAGGAAAGCGTGCTTTTATATCTTCATTACTTTAACATGTAGGATTAGTCACATACCTCATATCTTATCGCACATAACAGTCTATCGGAGTAATCGCACTATCCAACCGCCATCCGAGTTGTGTGGAATAGCTGACATGATGAAGGATAGTGTGAGAAATGACGATATGACAACTGGAGAAAAGATGGAGTCCTTTCTGTAGTTGATCAGTTGGAAATCGTCGGATGTGAAGTCAAGTAATGATGAAGCATCACTTTCGGACAGAGAAAGTGGAAAAAGATAGTTGCGGTATTAACAAATCGGCAGTGTTGCAACATGGAAAGATTGTAGAGTTGGAGTAGCAACATTGGCAGAAATGTGAAAAAGAAAGAGTGAAGTGGCAAGAAAGAATAACAACGATCAGTGTATCAACAGGTACTTCGGCCAGAATGGCGGAGGTAGGTGTAACACCAAATGAGATGGTCAAAAAAGAAAATGGTGTAACCATGTGAAAAGCAACCATTATGTAACAGTAGGGAAATTGGCCAACTTATCGGAAATGGGTGTAACAGCGGGAAATCAACCAATTTATCGAAAATGGGTGTAACATCATGGAAATTGGTCAATTTATCAGAAATGGGTGTAACAGCAGGAAAAACATCCAATTTATCGGAAATGGGTGTAACAACATGGAAATCGACCAATTTATCGGAAATGGTTGTAATAGAAGGAAAATCGACCAATTTATCGGAAATGGGTGTAACAACGAGAAAATTGGCCAATTTATCGGAAAAGGGTGTAACAGCATGGAAATCGGCCAATTTATCAAAAATGGGTGTACCAGCAGGAAAATCGGCCAATTTATCGGAAATGGGTGTAACAGCATGGAAATCGGTCGAACACTGCATCACTTAGTTTTTAGGAAGTTTTTCAACTTCCATAAAATAATCGTTTGACTCCTCTTTTTTTCTGTACTCAACCTTGTTGTTCATCAATTCACATGCACACACATAACTGCATGATACCCTTCAAGGCTGAATTTATTAGCATAGTAAAAAAAAAAAAAATCAAACAAAAACAGAGAAATTCAAATTTTGTTCAGTTTATTTATATACAAGGTCTGAGCAAAATAAGTCCTAAGGTTCAGAAGGGGAAGGAGCAAGCTCCTTTCCTTTTAAGAATTGATAACCTATATTGGTTGTACATCTAGATTTGAATTCTGCCTTGGATAGTGGACACTGATACAAGCGCAAGCAATGACCATTTGCATGTAACTGTGTATTGGATCCATCAATAGTGATCAACATGATTGTCCCGTTGGGAAAAACAATGTCTACTTCATAAGGTCCTAGCCATCATGTACGCAGCTTACCCTGAAATTATTTAAAGCTTGAATCATACAACAGAGCCCAATCTCCTTTCTAGAATAATTTCTTATTGATGACTTGGTCATGCCATTTTGTTCTCTGTTGTTGAATCACCGAGGTTTGATGAATAGTGTCCAAACACTTTTCATCAAGCTCATTGAGTTGTTGCATTCTGGCCTTCTATGCCATAGTCAAGTCAAGGTTGACTGCTGATGCAGTTCTTAAGGTTTTGATTTCGAATTCAATGGGAAAAAAAGGGCTTTTTCCATATACCATCTCATAAGGAGAAAAACCAGTTGTGTTTCTCCAAGTAGTTCGGTAAGCCCATAGAGATTCATGCAATATGTCTGTCCAATCCCGACAAAGTTCTCTCACTGTTTTAGTAAGAATGGCTTCGATAAATTTGTTGGTACTTTCCACCTGGCCATTGCCTTGTGGATGGTATGGAGAAGCTATTCTATGTAAAACATGATATTTACTGAGTAGGGCTTCAAGTTTATGTGATGTGAAAGGGGGTCCTCCATCAGTTACTAATTCTTTGGCAACTCCAAACCTAACAAAGATATCTTCAAACAAGAATGCTAAGACAGATTCTTTTGAGGCCCTAATGAGTGCTTTCGCCTCGACCCACTTGGTCATGTAATCTGTACAGACCAATATATAGACTTTTTTATTAGAAGGTGGGTTAATGGGCCCTATTAAATCCATGGCCCATCTCGCAAAAGGCTCTAACACTACCTGAGGATAGAGAGGCATCTCATCCCTATGATTTGGCTGACCCATTCGTTGGCTACTGTCACAAGTTTGAACGTATTTCTTGGCATCTTGAAATATGGTGGGCCAAAAATAGCCCATCCATAAAAATTTATGCCTGTTCCTTTTATCAGCAAAATGACCCCCACAAAGGCCATCATGGCAAGCTTTCAGCAAATCATACACTTCATCATCCCTTACACATCTCCTGATTTCCTGATCCAGGCCTGTGTAGAAAAGGTATCCTCCTATCCAACTATATCAAGCACTCTTCTGAATAATCTTCCTTCTTTCTCGAGGAGATAAATGGGGAGGTACCTTCCCTACAACAAAATAATTAGCAATGTATGCATACCAAGGTGAGTGAGCAGATACTGCAAAAAATGTTCATCTGGAAAGGAATCATCAACAGGTAAATTATCATCATTTATATGTAATCTTGAGAGAAAATCAGCAACCACATTTTATTTTCCTAGTCTATCTATTGTAGTGATGTCAAATTCTTGTAGTAGTAACAACCATCTTGTTACTCAGGAATTAGTAATAGGTTTATTCATCAGATATTTAATTGGTGTATGATCAGTATGAATAAAAGTAGGATAACCAGTGACATAATGCCTGAATTTATTGATTGCATAAACTACTTCTAAGAATTCTCTTTCAGTAACTGTATAATTTAATTCAGTAGGAGCCATGTTCTTGATGATATAGTAGATAGCATAGGGATATTTTTATTCTTGTTTCCCTAGTACTACACCAATTGTAGTATCTGAGGCATCTGAAGAAATGTGAAACAGTAGAGCCCAATTGGGCCCTCTCAAAATGGGAGTTGTGGACAATTTCTTTTTCAGATCTGTAAAAGGCAATTCACAGTTGTCAATCCAACGAAAGTCAACATCTTTTGTTAATAGAAAAAACAAGGGGGAAGCAAGTTTGGAAATTTTTTTAATGAATCTTCTGTAATAGCTATCATGCCCTAAAAACATTCTTACCTCTTTCTGAGTTGACGGAGTTGGAATGTCCAAAATTACCTAGATTTTGGCTGGGTCTACCTGAATTCCTGCATAAGAAATGAAGTGTCCCGGCACTACACCCTTGCTCATCATCATATGGAACTTTTATGTACTTAAATAAAGATGAGACTATATACATCTTTTGAGCAATTTTTCCAGATTAGTCAAAGCTTCATCGAAATCAATGCCATAAGGTGTAAATTCATCCATGAATATCTCCATACAGTCATTCACCATATTATAAAAAATACCAATTACAGCTCTTTGGAAAGTGGTTGGTGCATTACACAAGCTAAATGGGAGAACCTTGTAGGAAAATGTACCCCAAGGGCTGGTAAAGGTGGTCTTATCTTGGTCCTGTGGAGCAATTTTTATCTGTTTATAGCCACTGAATCCATCTAAGAAAGAGAAAAAAAAAATCCCAGCTAGGTTGTCGAGAACCTGATCAATAAATGGTAGAGGGAAATGATTCTTATGTGTGGCCTTATTTAGGGATCTATAGTCTACACACACACTCTATTTTCCATTCTTTTTAGGAACAATAACCAATGGTGAGACCCACTCACTGTCTGATATAGGGTAAATGAAATCAGTATTGAGAAGTTTCTGGAGTTCCTCCTTAACAATTTCTTTAAGGTTTGGGTTCATCCTCCTTTGGGGTTGGAAAATGGGTTGGCATTCTTATTTAATGTATATATGGTGGGTGCATAGTTCAAAGGAAATGTGTTTCATATCCATGTAATCCCAGGCAAATTCTTCTTTATGTTCAATCAGTAATTTCATCAATCGGTGAGATTCAACAGTGGATAGATCAGGATTGATGTTCAAGGTTTTTCCAGGTTCAATTTCTACAGTGATGCTCTTAGAACTGACTTTAGGAAATAATTCAGTTGTTTCATCATCTGTTGTTACAACATTTTTTGTTACAGCAGTTTATGTTACAGTTGAATCATTTTGATTTTCAGTGGTTTCTGAGAACATTTCTGAGCTCATCTCTTCCTAGGAAATGGGGTCGAAGACTCTAATCAATCGGTGGTGTGTGTTCCATGTAACAGCAGAGGAGTCACAGATAAAGAAGTTGATTAATTTGTCTTTGTCCCGTCTTTGAAACTCAGGTCTTTTCTTATGGTTAGCACAGGCAGAGCACTTTCATCCTCAGTGTCCATCCATAAAGAATTTTCAGGTTTTGCACTGGGTGTAGCATGAGGATACAGGGTTAGTTTTTTTGTGTCATAACCATCGGATATGGTCATGGAACCAGATCTACAACCAATGAAAGCATCATCTGTAGCTAACCATGGTCTTCCTAGAATTAGAGGGTGGCCCCCCAGACGGGTTTTGGGTTGCAAAATGACAAAATCAGTAGGATACTCCCATGAATCCACTAAAATGACTAAATAATCAATTACTCCTTCTGGTATGATGGTAGAATGATCAACTAATTCAAGAACAGTAGGAGTAGGTCGGACTTGTGTTATGAGTTGTAGCAATTGTGTAGTTTCTATTGGCATGATGTTAATTTTCGCCCCTAAGTTGACTAGCACATGGGGAATATATGTCTGTCCAATTTTGACAGTGACTGTAGGGTTTCCTGGGTCGCCATATTTAATAGGTGGTGTTTTATCTAACATCAATTCAGACAAATCCCCCAATACATGCATTGTGAGGGGGTCCCTGGGTTTTCATCCAGGTATTTTTATACAGAGATCTCTTATAGTCTTGGCATAAATAGGGACATCTCTTATCACATGCAATAGTGGAATATTAACGTGCAGATTTTGCAATTCTCCTAAGAGATTGAAAGATGGTAATTCCACAGGTTTGGTAATTGTCATTCTCTCAGGGAATGGTGGGTCTGCTGACTCTATAATAGGTTGGTCAATTTATTATGTATCAGCAGATGGTCTTTCCCCTGATTCCTTGTCTGATTCTGAAGATGGAGCTTCTTCAATTATTGGCTCGACTATTCTCCTTGATCTTAATTTGATTTCATCACAAGGCATAGGAGTAATAGACAAGGCTGACACATTGTGTATATCTATGTTCTGAACGACCTTATTATTTGGGTTTGGGTTAGGTTGCACAAGCATCTGAGGTTGTAAAGGAGGATTGTTCAGTGGGGCATTGGGAGGTAACTATAGCTATTGTTGTTGGTAATGGGGTTGGAACTATTGTTGATAGGGGTTCGGTTGGTTATGGTTTTGATAACTGAGTTGTTGTTGAGGGCCTCTCCAATATGGGTTCCATTGTCCATGATGATTCTATTGATGGGGCATAGGTAACCATGCATTGGGATCTTGATAAGGGGGTGGCATCTGATGTGGAGGGGGGGCATTCGTCTGGCCATATAGTGGTTGATTGTTCCAATAATTAAGTGTTGTAGGAGAGAATTGAGAGTTCATACCTTGACCTCTTGGTTTCCATTATCTCCTTTGTGTAATTATATAGAAAGCCTTTGCTTCCTCATTAGTTTCCTTCATTGATGCTTTTACTCCTGGTAGAGAGGGACATTGGTCAGTAGCATGATCTAATTCACAAATAAGACATACCTGGACATTGTTCAGCGGGCACTCCCTTGGTGGATGTTTCTTTCTTCATTTCGGATAGAAAATGCACAATGCTTGCTCTGATTCTGCTTTTTTATGCTTGACCTGCAAAGTGTCCATTTGTAAAGCAAAAGATTTAATCATCTCTGTTTTGAAATTTTCTAACAGATTACCTATTTATTCTCTTGTTTCTCCTCCATTAGTTGATTTATGTACCCTTGAAAAAGTGGTATCCTTGGTAGCTGACCTATTCTTTGTAGATCCTTGAGAACATCTTTTACAGAGGTCTACAATGTCTTCATAGTATTCCTTAGATATATCTCCCTTTCCAAGCATATTCATCATATCTAAACAATCTTCTCTAAATCCTTTTAGAAAAATAGTTTTCAGAATGTCCTTACTCACATCCGGATGTCTAGACCTTTGTAGATTATAATGGAGTCGTTCCAAAAAATATTCAAGGGTCTCATCCTCTTTCTAAGACATCTTGAACAATTCCTCTCTTCATTCTCTTGTTTGGTAGTAGTCTTGGTACTTGTTCATGAAAAGATGCCTCATTTGTACCCATGTTGAAATGTTCTCTCCTCCAAGGCTCATAAACCATCTTAATGCATTACCCTTCAATGTAGTTGGAAACAGTTTAAGCTTTTGTGCAGTGTTAGTGTAGTCATAGCTTCTACACACAATGTCAAATTCAAATAGAAACTCATTCGGATCCTCAGTAGACAATCCATGAAAATTTGGCAAAGCTGAGAGAGGTATGTTTTTCATAGGAGCCATCCCTCGTGTGGGAACATCAGAAATAGGAAAACCCTTGGTAGAGATAGTATTTTCATTATTTACCTGATCTTCGTTGTTTTGTGGGTTCTCTTGGTGGATCTCTTCTTCATTATCCCCTTTATTTTCTATATGTGCTCTTTCTCTCCACTCAATATGAAAAGCGTACCACTCTTCATTAGTGACTATCCGACCATTGATCTGATAAACCGCGTCTTCTGAATTTTCCCTGTTTCGAGCTATACTTCCTTGATCTTCAATGTTCTCTAGTGTTGCTTACTGATTTGTTGGTGACAAATATTCAGCTTCGACTTCATCTTCATCTCCAACCCTTGATGAAAATGATGTTTCAAGAAGGGGTCGTTTTGATGACTGAGGATTATGTCTTCTTGGAGGATTTGCAGGGTGAAAAATAGATCATGAAGAAGAATCTGCTCTGGCTATAATCTCATCAACAAAGGTTTTCCTTCCCAGTGTAGGATTTCTTCCTCCACATCCTCCGGTACCTGTAGGGTTAGTATTTTTGGGGATACGTCCTTGTGTTCCTTGATTCATGCAGACTAATCATTCCTTAAAAAAAAAAACTAATGTGCTTACAAAAACCTATAATTATCTTCCCCGGAAACGGCGCCAAAATGTTGGGCACTTTAATTGTCTAAATGAATAGAAAATTAAGGTGTTCAATATAAATTGTCATTTATATTGAAGTCTGTCGTTTCAATATAATTGTGCACAGTCTATGCTATATTATGGAAGCAACACTAATCTAATTGTAGTAGGGAAAAAGAAACAAAAATTACGACTAACACAATTATGCTGATACAACTAGAGTTCTACAAAATTGAAATCATAGTTGAAATCTAAATTGATGAGTGTATAAGAATCCTGGATTACCTACTCTAATCTAACTTTCTATTTTACTTTTGCAGGAAGAAGTTCTCTACTAATTGCAGAAAGAAATCTACTTATTGCAAGAAATTAATTCACACTTTTATTTTCTTTTACTTGAAAACAAGATTTTAATCTAATGCAGAAAAAGGGAAAGCAGTTCTCTAGCAGTGTTCAGCAATCGACTTTTAATTCTCATGAGACGGATTTATGCACATCTAATAGGAAGGAACTAGACTGTAACAACAATTGTATTCTAGAATTATTTAACAGATAAATCACTCACATTAAAACAACTATTATGGAATTCAAAATAGAGGGGAATCTGTGAGGAAGGTGGGCCCTTTCCTTCTCACTGAATCCTCTCAAAGAAATAAGCTACAGTCTGCTAAAGAAATTCAATCCACTATTTTATTGATTTTCCAAAATGTTCATGTACAATAAGCTTTACTTTACTTCACTTTCTCACCGTAACAAATCCGTCCCTATGATTACAAAAGCTCTGCTATTTAAAGTCAAAGTCATTCAGTTAAAACAAAATCAAAAAAGCCTTGAGAATCCTCGATTCTCAAGTTGTTCGTATGATATCATTAATACAAGATATAGAACTAATCTTGTAAGTTAAAACATGTAACAATAGGTGTAACATCTTTCAGGATCAGTGGCATTTTTTGCAGCAGTCGTGTAACAGCAGAATCGGTGGCACCTGTTGCAGCAGTCGTGTAACAGCTTCCAGGATTGGTGCATAGTTGTAACAACTTCCAATATTGGTGCATAGCTATAACAACTTCCAATATTGGTGCATAGTTGTAACAACATTCCAAGATTTGTGCATAGCTATAATAGCTAGTGCAACAGCAATGACCATTCTTTAAGACTTGGTTGTTCTATACATTTCGATCATTAGTTGAATAATTTTATGGGTAAAACTTGTGAACATTACCAATCAAACATGTTAAGTAAATGAAAATATAAAAGCAAGATAAATGATTCATACCTTGGGAAAAAAGTCTTAGCACGCATTATAGTAGGCATTAGCTTAGAGATGATAGGTTGAATAGGCAAAAGATGTGATGAAAGAGGGACATTTGTGGGTCCTAACACCATTCTTCTCCAAGGTGTATGTATTCTTCCTCCCATCATGAATGGCATTCATATAAAACTTCCATGGTCTTCCCAACAAAATATGGCATACATCCATGAGAATTACATCACATATAATTTCATCTCTATATCCTCCTATCTGAAATTCAACCAAGCATTGTTTAGTAACCATTACCTAGTGTCTTTTCTACAACCATGAGACTTTGTATGGCTTTGGATGTGCAGTTGTCTCCAGCTCCAATTTCTCCACCATCTCTGTGGATACTAAGTTATCAGTGCTCCCACTGCCAATTATCACCTTGCATACTATGTCTTTAGTCTTGCAAGTTGTCATGAAGAGACTATTCCTCTACACTGGATTTTCAACTTTTGCCTCTAGTTTTAAGAGAACCTTCCTCAACATCAGGGATCTTCCATCCTCTGCTCCTTCTTCTTCAACATTCCCTCTCTAAGATTATGAAATGTGAGCTTCACCTACTCCTTCTTTCATTTTCTTGGGACATTCCCAAGACATGTGCCCTATATTTCCACAGGCATAGCATCTTACTTCTCCTCCTCCACTTATTCCTCTTCCTCTAGAAGAACTTCTTCCACCACCCTGTCTTCCTCGGAAACTTCCTCCTCTTTCTAAGTGACTATGTGGTTTCTCAGCCTCATCATTATAATTATGTGCCTTGTCATGGGTAGCTCCCTTGATTTTGTTTGGGGCTGGGCTTTTGCCTCTTCCTCGTTGGCTTTGTTTTCTAACCAACTTCTCCTCTACCTTCAATGCAAACTGATAATCATCCTCCACTTTCCTTACTGAGCTCATCCTGGATTTCATAACTCGGACCATTTATATATCTGGAAACTTTTTCTTCATCTCTCTCCCTTTGTTTGGTTCTGATGTTCAGCCTGTAGAACTCCTCTGTGTACTCCTTAACTGGCATCCCCTTCTGTCTCAGGTTCTGCATCTTCCTGAATAGATTGATCTGATAATCTTTGGGCATGAACTTATCCTTCATCATAGCTACCATTATTTCCCAATTATTTATCTTATGCTTGTCTTTGCTTCTCCTCTCATCCTACAGTTCATCCCACCACAGTGTTGCATGTCCTTTTAGCCTGGTGACAACCTGTTTCACCCTTTTATCTTCATCGACCTCTTCATAGTCGAAATTTTTGTCCATTGATCTCACCGAATCCAGTAGCTCTTCAACATCTAAATTTCCCTCATACATTGGGAACTCTATCTTGGCTCTGCCTCCCAATCTAGCAACTGCTCTCAGCAAATGTTCTTCAACAACATCCTCTCCTCCAGCTTCTTCGACTTCTACTTCTTCACTCTCTGCATCGTTGATGTCTCCAGCATCAGGTGATCTCTTCTGCACTGCCTCCATCACCTCTAATATTGAATGAAGTTCTCGCATCTCCCTTTCTACAAACTGATTGGATTAATGTGGTTCCACTCATCTCCTTTGTGGCATTATGTTGATTGTATGTCACACACAGAGTACAACTTCAAGTTCTTATGTCTCCTCTCCTTTGCCTGTTGTCTGCAAGAAAAAATTCAACTTTGATACCACTTGGTGCAGACCCCCTTTTCTCCTAAGGGTTGTGCGACCTCCCAGTCAGGATCTTCTATTCGGGAGTCAAATGACTCTCTGAAAATTTTTTGGTCTCATCCCGTATTAGACACATGCCCTCTCAGCTTCATGTGAAGGATTCACGATACCCACTGCTTTCCCTTTCGCGCTCTGCGAAAATCTCAGAGTATCAGCGTTAGCGCCTTTTCTCTTGGCCCCCTCCTCCGATGTGACCTTGGGCGATGACCCGACGATTGCATGCATGGCCACAAGAAGTTTGAAGTCAAACTACTTTTGGGCCTACAATTCTCCTCAAGCCTCCACATGTCTTCTTGGTGAAACCACAGTATGGATTGCAGCCCACCCTCAAAATTTTAAAGTCCGTGCAACTCTTTTCCCCGCAATGAAAGACAATCGTCGATCTCAAAATCTTGATCGTGCTTTCGAATAGAAGACCAAGATCTATTCCTTAGAATAAACGGTTCGAGTCTCTGTCTCTCTGATCAACGGCTGTGATCGATTCAGAATTCTAGAATTCAGAGTTTTCAGATCTCAAACCTCGGTTTCCTTTACAGAGAAATATTTTAGAGCGGAAGATCTACTGACAAGTGTCCCCTTTGATCAACGTTTGTGATCTTTATGGTTTTTTGGACTTCGGGGCTTTGAAAGCTCAAACCTCGCCTTCTTCCATACTCCAATATTCTGGAGCGAGTGATATGCAGACACTTGTCCTCGAAATCAACGGTTTAGCTTTGCCCTTGGGTGGTTGACCTTTCAACCCAGATCAACAGTCCTAAGACCCTCCTCTCAATCAATGGTCGAGATCTCCTCTGAGTTTTGAACTTCGGAGATTTCAAATCTCAAAATCACCCTTTCTCCAACTCTTTTATCTGATGGCTATAATCCATTGACGTGTTTCCACCTCAGATCAATGACTAAGTTTTACTTCGGGTCTTTACCTAGAGTGCATGGATCTCTGCCACGTCCCCCCCTGAATCTGACGACTATAGATCACTTCGGGATTTTACTCGGAGTTCTCATATCTTCGCCACGTCTCCTCCAGATCTGATGGCTCAAATTCACTTCGGGTCTTCATGCCTTCGGGGTTTGACGATCTCAGTTCTCAAACTAAAAATCCCACGACAAATTTCCCATAGCTCATGATCTGCTGACACGTATCCCTATGGATCTAACGGTCCAACTTCGCTTCAACTCTCCGCCTCTTCGCGCTTAAGGAATTTCAAGTTTCAAACTTGCTTCCTCCCAATCTCACAATATCTAATAGTTCATGTTCACTTGATCGATCCAACGACTAAGATTTCGCTTCGGGAATCCGAAACTCCAGAATTTGGGAAGTTCAAGTATCAAATTTCGGTGGGTTCTCTCTTCTGTATGTATGAAGTGTTAAAGATCGCATACCTTCTCTTGAATCAGACAGTTGTTGATCCTTGCACTGTGATCCAACAGCCAATGTTTCTCCCCCTCCTGAGTTTCTGATTTCTCTAACTTAGAATATTTTCTAATTTTTCAAAGGTTTGGAACCTTTTCTCCTCCGACGAGTCTGACTCTTGGATCTCGTTAACACTTATGAAAAGTGTTATTCCTCCTGAGCTTGTTCTTGTGAATAATTTGACTTCCCGCGCACTCCTTGCATTTCAGGGATTTCGATAACTTAGATTCAAAGGATTTATCGAAGAGAAATTCCTCTCACCCTCTTGGCATTCTCCTTTTATTGGTCCTTCGACACTTAGTCAAATCTCAGAACGGTGAACTCCTTGCACCAGATATTTACGTAAGGTTTGAATTCTTGTGGACAATTGTGCACGCCTTGCACCAGTCTCTTTGAAATCCTTGCAAAGGGGAAAGTTTTGTGCCATCTCTTCTGAGCTTCGAAACTGAAACATATTCCTTCAATGCACTCATTGTGTTCTATGTGCACACCTTGCACCAATTTCAACATAAGAGAAACAATTGAAACTTATCCTAGCATTCACATTTCCATCTACTCATAATGAAATTCATTCATTCATTCATGAAAACACAATAACAGGGAATTACAAGCAATGTCCATACCATGCATTGGGTCAATTTTCCTCTGTTATATTAAAAATTGAAAATGGCTAAAACTGTAATCAAAACAAAAAATAAAAACTCAGAAATCCCCTACTAACTTGCAGCTAGCCTCATTTGGGGGTACAAAACCTCAATTTATCTCAGAGGGTTCTTAGGGTTCCCCTCGACTACTTGTCTACTCCAAAACCTAACCTAACAAATATCTTAGATCAGTCACATTCTAGAGTAGAAGTGGAAACTCCCACTTCGCTCGCAATCATTCAAGCATGCTTCCAAGATTTTTCTGACGCTAAGTTCAGGCGTGCTTCAAAATCACTGAGTTCAAACGTGCTTCAAAATATTCGTCGAGACTGTCAGCATTGAGATTCTGAAAATATTCCCATGCGTTGGGTGGTCCTGCTCTATGTGCTTGCCAACGATGCTCCTGCACCATTCATGGTTGAGCCTAGCATAGTGAAAAATCAACATGGTATCTAATCATAGGTCTTGAAGAACCCATTGCACAAGCTCCAAGCAATTCATCCTCCTCTTATGAAGAAATGTACGACCCTCCTAGGTTTTCCAGAAAATCCGTACAACCCTCTCTTTTTGGGTGTTTCAGAACTTAATACTTGGAAGTTGGAGCTGAAAATTACGTAGGAGTGTATGGCCTCCTTCAACGGACCTACAGAGACTCTGAGAGTGAAATTCCAAGAATTTTGGATTTTTGGCCCTAGGATTTCTAGGGTTCCACAATTTTCTGCAAATTTTTGGTTTTAGGGTTTCTGCAGCTCATTGAAGAAGATTGCAAGCTTACCTATGTTCTTATGGACTTCAAAGCTTGTTTTTTGCAGTCATAAGCCCAACAAAACCTAAGGTTGCTAGCCTAGCCTAGCCTAGCAGTTACATTTTCTAGCCAAATTGGCAAGGGTTTGTGAAGCATCTAAAAATATGAAGAACAGAACCTTGGTGGAAGATAAGCTAGATGTATCAAGCAACTTCAATTCCTAGAATTCAATACTTTAGGTCACCCTTGAAGAGGAAGATATATTGTGGACATTACAAAAATCTTTACCAGAGATAGCTACCTATGAAGAGAAGGAAGATGACGTCAAGGCAAGGAACATAATCATCTACTCAATAAGAGATCATCTTCTACCTCGTATTTCTAACCTAAAGACAACTTATGAAATGTATAAAGCATTGAATAATATTTTTTAGACTAACAACACCCTTAGATCTCTTACATTGAAGGGCTAGCTTCAAAATATCAAGATGATAAAAGGTGACATCATTGCTGCCATATTTATGAAGATGTCAGAAATCAGAGATCATCTAGGTGCCAATGGACAAATCATATCATATAGAGAAACTTTTTTGACCACTCTCAATAACCTTCCAAAACATTGGGAACCATTTCTTCAAAGTATTATTGGAAGAGAAAAACTACCTACTTTTGATCGTTTATGGACACACTGTACCAAAGGAGAAATCAGACTTATAGCTAGAGGAGTGGAAGACTCCCCTCATAATAACAACCATACTCTTGCACTTCATACAAAGAAAAGAGGAATAAATAAAAGAAATTTCAGGAAAACATTCAAAGATGAGAAGACTTCATTAACTTCAGGTTATGATCAGAGAAAATACATGTCAAAGATCCATTGCTATAGATGTGACAAGTATAGACACTTTGCGAGAAATTGTCCTACTATAAAGAAAGGAAGACAATATGCTTCCACCACTGACATTGATCCAGACCCACCTCAGAAAGATGAAGACATGAGAAATGAGGATTACTTCATCTAACCTTTCTCAGGAAGACCAAACACAAGAGTGAGCATAATTGTAGACTAGCGTAAGTTGTTGTACTACATTCCTTGTTTGATTTAATCATTAACTTGTGTTTGATTTCATTTTGGTAATAAAGGGTATTATCCCTGTTGTGGGAACTCTCATGACTTGGACCATTATCCCTGGTACGGTAGTCCAAATTTTCTTGATTGATTATTACTCTAGTACAGGAGGCCATTTTGGTTGTTATCCCTATGGTAGACCATCTTGGTTATTATCCTAGTACTTTAGAGTCAATAGAGAACCGGAGAAGACATGAGACTTCTCCAAGTTAGAAAACATAGAAAAATGGAGATGTTTTTCCTTCAGACTTTAGAGGGTGTCACCTGACTCAGAGAGAGTCAAACTATTTCAGAAGAAGGAAGGGACAATACCTTCTCCCCTTCAATAGTTCAGAGGGAGACAACCATTGATTCATCCAATCCATTTGCTCCATTTGATATTTCCAGAGACATTGCAGTAGGCCAAAAAAGGTTTGCCTGGGCTTGACAAACTCTAAAAGAGGTAGAGGGACATACAATTCCTTGAGGCACATTCTGAGAGAGAAATAGACCAAAGAGAAGCAACAGAAGTTCATCATTGATACTGAGTCTTCTTGTTATGGAGAAGTAGCAGGTCATCAGGTATGGAAAGATTCCATGATAGAAGAATAGCAGTCCATTCTGAAGAATGATGTGTGGGATATCATTTCGAGACCAAAAGGGAAGTCTGTAGTGACTTCCAAAGTGGATCTATAAGACCAAGTATGCAGTCGATGGAAGTGTCGAGAAGTACAAGCAATATTTGCAGCTAGAGGGATTCGTGGTTCGTGATTCAACCGAGACAGAATCATTGGATAGCATTGAAGCATGCATTGAGGCACAGTTTTATATGGTCTCATATATGTCTTCAATAGACATATGCTTCCTGGGATATGTCGATGCAGATTAGGCAGAGAGCGCAGTGGACCGGAAGAGCACATCCGGTTGTAGTTTTACCTTGGGGTCTACCATGGTTTTCGGGTATTACAAGAAACGAAGCTCTATGGCCTTGAGTACCACAAAATAATATTATATAGCATTGAGTGTGGCAGTTCGCGAACCAATGTGGCTTCGCAAGTTCCTAGCAGATTTATTTGATGATGAGATGGATACTACCATTATTCATTGTGATAACCAGAGTTGTGTGAATCTCTTTGAGAACCCTGTAATTCGTGATAGATCAAAATACATTAAGATAAAATATCATTATATTAGAGACATGGTGCAGAGTAAATAAGTACACGTACACTACCTTCCTACACATGAGAATATTTCAAATATCTTCACCAAACCACTTGCCAATATGAAGTTCGAGTACTTTCATGAGAGACTTGGCCTGGTGGAGAATGTCTCCCTAGCTGAGAGGGAGTGTTGATGATTATAGCTTCATGAGACATTCTCCAGGACACAGACTGAGTGAGTCGGTCTGTGAGAGAGCCCATGATTTGGATGTGCCCATGAGATGAGTGTTTCATTCCTCTCTAAGACTCATATGGAACGTTGTGTGCTCCTGTGTGGGGTGAGGATTCCCATGAGATGGGTGTGTCGTTTGAGATGAAATGATGTGTATGCCCCTATGTGGGGTGAGGATGCCCATGATATGGGTGTGTCATTTGAGATGGAACAATGTGTACCCCTATGAGAGGTGAAGGTGCCCATGTGATGGGTGTAATGTTCTCCTTTATGTAGAGAGTTGAGACGATGTGGGTACTGTAGATGATTCTCATGTGAAACTTAGTGAGATAGATATCTGTTGAGTAGGATTTTCCTATGATTGAGCACGGGTGGATGTTCCCCTAGTGGTTGAGAACTAGTGGTTGTGTGAGATCCCTTGCTATATTATCTAAGAGTAATCTTTACCTATAACCCTAATTGTGATGTAAAGGGTACAGGTCGGCCCCACCATAAAGTGAAAGATAATTAATATTGTAATTATTAATTATATTCTGATTTATTGAGTTCGGCCCCGTTGTGCCAATAGACACCATTTTTTATGTGTCCAATCTAGTATAAATAAAGGTGATTTCCCCATTGAGGAAACACACAACACACATGTGATTTTGGAAATTATAGCAAGTACATATTCTAGGGATAAAGTGAACACCTCTCTTGGGCGCTAGCTTCTTGGTTTTCAAGAGAACCCTTTTGTGTGCTAGGTCTATGGTGTGGGAGGTCTTTCTCTTGTGAATATAGAAAAGGATTGACGAGTTTTCTTCCCTTGTTGAGAAGGGTTTCCCAGGATATTTCTTGTGTTCTTGTGCATGGTATTTCTTCTTGTGATCTTGGTTATTGCAACAATTGTTAATGGTGTAGCTACATTTGTTTATGGTTCAAGTAAATTCTAAAATTGAAATAAAATTCATGCTTGATCCTAGCATAGTGAAAACGTAACATGGTATCAGAGCATATCTATTGAAGAACCCATTGCACAAGCTCCAAGCAAGTCATTCTCCTCCTCTATAGAACCATATGACCCTCCTAGGGTTTCCAGAAAATCCATATGGCCCTCTCTTTTTGGGTTTCCAGCACTTAATACTTGTAAGTTGGAGTTGAAAATTGCATAGGAGTGTACAGACTCCTTCAGCACACCTCAATAGACTCTTAGACTGAAATTTTGACAAATTTCTCGTAGCTCGCGATCTGCTAACATGTATCCCTATGGATCTAATGGTCCAGCTTCGCTTCAGCTCTTCGGCTCTTTACGCTTCAGGAATTTCAAGTTTCAAACTTGCTTCCTCCCAAGCTAACAATATCTGACGGTTCAGATTCACTCGATTGATCCAACGATTGAGATTTCACTTTGGGAATCTGGAACTCCAGACTTCGGGAAGTTCAAGTCTCAAATCTCGATGGCTTCTCTCTCTTGTATGTATGAAGTGTTAAAGATCGCATACCTTGTCTTGAATCAAACGGCTATTGATCCTTGCATTGTGATCCAATGGCTAATGTCGCTCCCCCTCCTAAGCTTTTGATTTCTCTGACTTAGAATATTTTCTAAGTCTTCAAAGGTTTGGAACCTTTTCTCCTCCGACGAGTCTGACTCTTGGATCTCGTTAACACTTATGAAAAGTGTTATTCCTGCTGAGCTTGGTCTTGTGAAGAATTCAACTTCCCACACACTCCTTACGTTTCAGGGACTTTGATAAATCAGATCCAAAGGATTTCTCGAAGAGATATTCATCTCGCCCTCTTGGCGTTCTCCTTTTGTTGGTTCTTTGACACTTACTCAAATCTCAAATCTCTGCACTCCTTGCACCATATATTTACGCAAGGTTTGAATTCTTGCATATGATTGTGCACGCCTTGCACCAGTCTCCTTGAACTCCTTGCAAAGGGGAAAGTTTTGTGCTATCTCTTCTGAGCTTCGGAACTGAAACTCACTCCTTGTGTTTTGTGTGCACACCTTGCACCACTTTCAACAGAAGAGAAACAATTGAAACTTATCCTAACATTCACATTTCCATCTAATCATAACGAAATTCATTCATTCATTCATGAAAACACAATAACAGGGAATTGCAAGCAATGTCCATACCATGCATTGGGTCAATTTTCCTCTATTATATTCAAAAGTGAAAATGGCTACAACTATAATCAAAAAAAAAAATGAAAACTAAAAAATATCCTACTAACTTGCAGCTAGCCTCATTTGGGCATACAAAACCTCTATTTATCTCAGAGGGTTCTTAGGGTTCCCCCTGACTACTTGTCTACTCCAAAACCTAACCTAACGAATATCTTAGATCAGTCACATTATAGAGCAGGAGTGGAAACTTCCACTTCACTCGAAATAGTTCAAGTGTGCTTCCAAGATTTTTCTGGTGTTGAGTTCAGGCGTGCTTCAAAATCGCTGAGCTCAGACGTGCATCAAACTATTCGTCAAGACTGTCAGCGTTGAGATTCCGAAAAGATTTCCATGCATTGGGTGGTATTTCTCTGCGTGCTTGGGAATGATTCTCCTGCATCATTCATGCTTGAGACTAGCATAGTGAAAACTCAACATGGTATCAGATCATAGGTCTTGAAGAACCCATTGGAGAATCTCCAACCAATTCGTCCTCCTCTTATGCAGAAATGTACGACCCTCCTAGGTTTTCCAGAAAATCCATATGACACTCTCTTTTTGGATGTTTTGGAACTTAATACTTCGAAGTTGGAGCTAAAAATTGCATAGGAATGTACAACCTCCTTCAACGCACCTCCAAAGACTCTCAGAGTGAAATTCCAAGAATTTTGGATTTTTGGCCCTAGGGTTTCTAGGGTTCCACAATTTTCTGTAGATTTTTGGTTTTAGGGTTTTTGCAGCTCATTGAAGAATATTTCAAGCTTACATGTGTTCTTCTAGACTTAAAGGCATTTTTTTATCGGCATAATCCCAACAAAACCTAAGGTTGCTAGCCTAGCCTAGCAGTTACATTTTCTAGCCAAATTGGCAAGGGTTTGTGAAGAATCTAAAAATATGAAGAACAGAGCCTTGGTGGAAGATAGGCTTGATGGATCAAGAAACTTTATTTCATGGAATTCAATACTTTAGTTCACCCTTGAAGAGGAATATATATTGTGGACATTACAAAAATATTTACTAGAGATAGATACCTATGAAGAGAAGGAATAAAGGAAGGAAGATGACATCAAGGCAAGGAACATAATCATCTACTCAGTAAGAGATCATATCCGGCCTCGTATTTCTAACCTAAAGACAAATTATGAAATGTATGAAGCATTGGAGAATATCTTTGAGACTGACAACACCCTCAGAGCTCTTACATTGAAGGGCTAGCTTCAAAATATCAAAATGACAAAAGGTGACATCATTGCTGCCATCTTTATGAATATGTCAGAAATCAGAGATCAGCTAGGTGCCAATGGACAAATCATATCAGACATAGAACCTTTTTTTTACCACTCTCAATAACCTTCCAAAACATTGGGAACCATTTCTTCAAAGTATTATTGGAAGAGAAAAACTACCTACTTTTGATCATCTATGGACAGACTGTACCCAAGAAGGAATCAGACTTATTGCTAGAGGAGTGGAAGACTCCCCTCATGATAACAACCATGCTCTTTCACCTCATACAAAGAAAAGAGGAATAAATAAAAGAAACTTCAGGAAAACATTCAAAGATGAGAAGACTTCATCAACTTCAGGTTATGATCAGAGAAAAGACATGTCAAAGATCCAGTGATTTAGATTTGACAAGTATGGACACTTTGCGAGAATTTGTCCTACTAGAAAGAAAGGAAGACAATATGCTTCCACCAATGACATTGATCCAGAACCACCTAAAAAATATGAAGACATGAGAAATGAGGATTACTTCCTCTAACCTTTCTCAGGAAGACCAAACACAAGAGTGAGCATAATTGTAGACTAGGGTAAGTTGTTGTACTACATTCCTTATTTGATTTAGTCATTAACTTGTGTTTGATTGCATTTTGGTAATAAAGGGTATTATCCCTATTGTGGGAACCCTCATGACTTGGACCATTATCCCTGGTACGGGAGTCCAACTTTTCTTTATTTATTATTACTCTAGTACAGGAGGCCATTTTGGTTGCTATCCCTATGACAGGCCATATTGGTTATTATCCTAGAACTTTAGAGTCAATACAAGACCTGAGAAGACATGAGACGTCTCCAGGTTAGAAAACACAGAAAAATGGAGCAATTGTAGCATGGTATTTCTTCTTGTGATCTTGGTTATTGCAGCAATTGTTAATGGTGTAGTTACATTTGTTTATGGTTCAAGTAAATGCTAAAATTGAAATAAAATTCATGCTTGAGCCTAGCATAGTGAAAACGCAACATGGTATCAGAGCATATGTCTTGAAGAACCCATTGAACAAGCTCCAAGCAAGTCGTCCTCCTCTTCTACAAAACTGTATGACCCTCCAAGGGTTTCTAGAAGATCCATACGACCCTCTCTTTTTGGTTTTTCCAGCACTTAATACTTGGAAGTTGGAGTTGAAAATTGCATGGGAGTGTACAGACTCCTTCAGCGTACCTCAAGAGACTCTTAGAATGAAATTTCAACAAATTTCTGGTAGCTCGTGATCTATTGACACGTATCCCTATGGATCTAACGGTCCATCTTCGCTTCGGCTCTCTGGCTCTTCGTGCTTCGGGAATTTCAAGTTTCAAACTTGCTTCCTCCCAAGCTCACAATATTTGATGGTTCAAATTCGCTTGATCGATCCAATGACTAATATTTCACTTTGGGAATTCGGAACTCTCGAATTCGAGAAGATCAAGTCTCAAACGTCAGTGGGTTCTCTCTCTTGTATGTACGAAGCGTTAAAGATAGCATACCTTGTCTTGAAATAGACAGTTGTTGATCCTTGTGCTATGATTCAATGGCTAATGTTGCTCCCCCTCCTGAGCTTCTGATTTCTCTGACTTAGAATATTTTCTAAGTGTTCAAAGGTTTGGAACCTTTTCTCCTCCTACGAGTCCGACTCTTGGATCTCGTTAACACTTATGAAAATTTTTATTCCTCCCGAGCTTGGCCTTGTGAAGAATTCGACTTCCCATGCACTCCTTGCATTTCAGGGATTTTGATAATTCAGATCCAAAGGATTTCTCGAAGAGAAATTCCTCTCACCCTCTCGACGTTCTCATTTTTCTAGTTCTTCGACACTTAGTCGAATCTCATATCTGTGCACTCCTTGCACCAGATATTTACACAAGGTTTGAATTCTTTTGGATGACTGTGCACACCTTGCACCAGTCTCTTTGAACTCCTTGCAAAGGGGAAATTTTTGTGCTATCTCTTCTGAGCTTTGAAACTGAAACAGATTTCGTCAACGCACTCCTTGCGTTCTGTGTGCACACCTTGCACCACTTTCAATAGAAGAGAAACAATTGAAAAGTATCCCAACATTCACATTTCCATCTACTCATAACGAAATTCATTCATTCATTCATGAAAACAAAATAACAGGGAATTGCAACCAATGTCCATACCATGCATTGGGTCAATTTTCCTCTGTTATATTCAAAAGTGAAAATGGCTAAAACTATAATCAAAAAAAAAAATGAAAACTCAGAAATCTCCCACTAACTTGCAGCTAGCATCATTTGGGCATACAAAACCTCTATTTATCTCAGAGGGTTCTTAGGGTTCCCCCCGAATACTTTTCTACTCCAAAACCTAACCTAACAAATATCTTAGATCAGTCACATTCCAGAGCAGGAGTGGAAACTCCCACTTCGCTCGCAATCATTCAAGCGTGCTTCCAAGATTTTTTCGATGCTGAGTTCAGGTGTGCTTCAAAATCATTGAGTTCATACGTGCTTCAAAATATTCCTCGAGACTGTCAACGTTGAGATTCTGAAAAGATTCTCGTGTACTAGGTGGTCCTGCTCCGCGTGATTTCCAACGATGCTCTTGCATCATTCATTCTTGAGCCTAGCATAGTGAAAAATAAACATGGTATCATAGCATAGGTCTTGAAGAACCCATTGCACAAGCTCCAAGCAATTCGTCCTCCTCTTATGCAGAAACGTACAACCCTCCTAGGTTTTCCAGAAAATCCATACAACCCTCTCTTTTTGTGTGTTCCAAAAATTAATACTTGGAAGTTGGAGCTGAAAATTGCATAGGAGTGTACGGCCTCCTTCAACGCACCTCCAAAGACTCTTCAAGTGAAATTCCAATAATTTTGGATTTTTGGCCTTAGGGTTTCTAAGGTTCCACAATTTTCTGCAGATTTTTGGTTTTAGGGTTTTTGTAGCTCATTGAAGAAGATTTCAAGCTCACTTGTGTTCTTCTAGACTTCAAGGCTTATTTTTTGCATTCATAAGCCCAACAAAACCTAAGGTTACTAGCCCAGACTAGTTGTTAAATCTTCTAGCCAAATTGGCAAGGGTTTGTGAAGAATCTGAAAATATGAAGAACGGAACCTTGGTGGAAGATAGGCTTGATGGATCAAGAAACTTCAGTTCCTGGAATTCAATACTTCAGGTCACCCTTGAAGAGGAAGATATATTGTGGACATTACAAAAATCTTTACCAGAGATAGCTACCTATGAAGAGAAGGAAGAAAGGAAGGAAGATGACGTCAAGGCAAGGAACATAATCATCCACTCAGTAAGAGATCATCTCATGCCTTGTATTTCTAACCTAAAGACAACTTATGAAATATATGAAGCATTGAAGAATATTTTTGAGACTGACAACACCCTCAGAGCTCTTACATTGAAGGGATAGCTTCAAAATATCAAGATGACAAAAGGTGACATCATTGCTGCCATATTTATGAATATGTTAGAAATCATAGAACATCTAGGTGCCAATGGACAAATCATATCAGACAGAGAAATTATTTTGACCACTCTCAATAACCTTCCAAAACATTGGGAACCATTTCTTCAAAGTATTATTGGAAGATAAAAACTACCTGCTTTTGATCGTCTATGGACAGACTGTACCCAAGAAGAAATCAGACTTATAGCTAGAGGAGTGGAATACTCCCCTCATGATAAAAACCATCCTCTTGCACTTCATACAAAGAAAAGAGGAATAAATAAAATAAACTTCAAGAAAACATTCAAAGATGAGAAGACTTCATCAACTTCAGGTTATGATCAGAGAAAATACATGTCAAAGATCCAGTTCTTTAGATGTGACAAGTATGGACACTTTGTGAGAAATTGTCTTACTAGAAAGAAAGGAAGAAAATATGCTTCCACCATTGACATTGATCCATACCCACCTTAGAAAGATAAAGACATGAGAAATGAGGATTACTTCATCTAACCTTTCTTAGGAAGACCAAACACAAGAGTAAGCATAATTGTAGACTAGGGTAAGTTGTTGTACTACATTCCTTATTTGACTTAATCATTAACTTGTGTTTGATTGAATTTTGGTAATAAAGGGTATTATCCCTTTTTTGGGAACCCTCATGACTTGGACCATTATCCCTGGTACGGGAGTCCAACTTTTCTTGATTGATTATTACTTTAGTACAAGAGGCCATTTTGGTTGTTATCCCTATGGCAGGCCATCTTGGTTATTATCCTAGTACTGTAGAGTCAACAGAGGACCTGAGAAGACATGAGATTTCTCCAGGTTAGAAAACACAGAAAAATGGAGATGGTTGTCCTTTAGACTTTAGAGGGAGTCACCTGACTGAGAGGGATTCAAACTATTTGAGAATAAGGAAGGGACAATACCTTCTCCCCTTCAACAGTTCAGAGGGAGACAACCATTGATTCATTCGATCCATTTGCTCCATTTGATATTTCAATAGACATTACAGCAGGCCACAAAAGGTATGCCTGGGATCAACAAAATCCATAAGAGACAGAGGGACATACAACTCCTCGAGTCACATTTTGAGAGAGCAAGAGACGAAAGAGATTTTCGAGCTATGTTTCAGCCATGATCCACATCATTGATACTGAGTCTTCTTGTTATTAAGAAGCAGCAGGTCATCGGGTATGGAAAGATGCCACGACGAAAGAATAGCAGTCCATATTGAAGAATGATGTGTGGGATATTGTTATGAGACCATAAGGTAAGTCTGTAGTGACTTCCAAAGTGGATCTATAAGACCAAATATGCAATCGATGGAAGTGTCAAGAAGTACAAGCGATATTTTTAGCTAGAGGGATTTGTGGTTCATGATTCAACCGAGACAGACTCACTGGATAGCAGCAAAGCATGCATTGAGGCACAGTTGGATATGGTTTGAGATATGTCTTCAATAGACATACCCTCTAGGGATATCTCGATGTATATTGGGCAGAGAGCGTAGTGGACTGGAAGAGCACATATGGTTGTAGTTTTACCTTGGGTTCTGCCATGGTTTCCTGGTACTGCAAGAAACGAAGCTTTGTGGCCTTGAGTACCACAAAAGAATATTATATAGCATTGAGTGTGGCAGTTCACGAACCAATGTGGCTTCACAAGCTCCTGGAAGATTTATTTGATCATGAGATGGATCCTACCATTATTCATTGTGATAACCAGAGTTGTGTGAATCTCTCTGAGAACCCTGTGGTTCACGATAGATCAAAATACATTGAGATAAAATATCATTATATCAGAGACATGGTGCAGAGGAAATAAGTACACGTACACTACCTTCCTACACATGAGCAGATTTCATATATCTTCACCAAACCACTTGCCAAGATGAAGTTCGAGTACTTTCATGAGAGACTTGGCCTGGGGGAGAATGCCTCCCTAGCTGAGAGGGAGTGTTGATGATTATAGATTCATGAGACATTCTCCAAGACACAGACTCAGTGGGTCGGTCTCTGAGAGAGCCCGTGATTTGGATGTGCCCATGAGATGGGTCTGTCGTTCCTCTCTGAGACTCATATGGAACATTGTGTGCCCATGTGTCGGGTGAGGATTCCCATGAGATGGGTGTTTCGTTTGAGTTGAAATGATGTGTATACCCCTATGTGGGGTGGGGATGCCCATGATATGGGTGTGTCATTTGAGATGGGTGTAAGGTTCTCCTTTTGTATAGAGTTGAGACGATGTGGGTACTCCAAATGATTCTTCTGTGAGACTCTATGAGATAGATATATGTTGAGTAGGACGTCTCTATGACTAAGCATGGGTGGATGTGCCCCTAGTGGTTGAGCACTAGTGGTTGTGTGAGATCCCTTGCTATATTATCTAAGAGTAAGATTTACCTGTAACCTTGATTTTGATGTAAAGGGTACAAGTCGGCCCAACCATAAAGTGAAAGATAATTATTGTAAAAGTTAATTAATAGTGTAATTATTAACTATATTTTGCGTTATTGAGGTCGGACCTGTTGTGCCAATAGACACCACTTTTGATGTGTCCAGTCTAGTATAAATAAAGTTGATTTCCCCATTGAGGAAACACACAACACACATGTGATTTTGGAAATTTCAGCAAGTACATATTCTAGGGATGAAGTGCACACCTCTCTTGGGTGCTAGATTCTTGGTTTTGGAGAGCACCCTTTTGTGTTCTTGGTATATGGTGTGGAAGGTCTTTCTCTTGTGAATATAGAAAAGGATTGATGGGTTTTCTTCCCTTGTTGAGAAGGGTTTCCCAGGATATTTCTTGTGTTCTTGTGCATGGTATTCCTTCTTGTGATCTTGGTTATTGCAGCAATTGTTAATGGTGTAGATACATTTGTTTATGGTTCAAGTAAATGCTAAAATTGAAATAAAATTCATGCTCTAGCCTAGCATAGTGAAAATGCAATATGCTATCATAGCATATGTCTTGAAGAACCCATTGCACAATCTCCATGCAAGTCGTCCTCCTCTTCTGCAGAACCATATGACCCACATAGGGTTTCCAGAAGATCCATACGGCCCTCTCTTTTTGGGTTTTCCAACACTTAATACTTGTAAGTTGGAGTTGAAAATTGCATAGGAGTGTACGGACTCCTTCAGCGCACCTCAAGAGACTCTTAGAATGAAATTTTGACAAATTTCCTATAGCTCGCGTTTGCTGACATGTATCCCTATGGATATAATGGTCCATCTTCGCTTCGGCTCTCCAGCTCTTCACGCTTCAGGAATTTCAAGTTTCAAATTTGCTTCCTCCGGAGCTCATGATATTTGACGGTTCAGATTCACTCGATTGATACAACGACTAATATTTCACTTCGGGAATCCAGAACTCCGAACTTCGAGAAGTTCAAGTCTCAAATATCGGTGGGTTCTCTCTCCTGTATGTATGAAGCTTTAAATATCGCATACCTTGTCTTAAATCAAACGGTTGTTGATCCTTACATTGTGATCCAACCGCTAATGTCGTTCCCCCTCCTAAGCTTCTGATTTCTCTGACTTAAAATATTTTCTAAGTGTTCAAAGGTTTGGAACCTTTTCTCCTCCGATGAGTCTGACTCTTGGATATTGTTAACACTTATGAAAAGTGTTATTCCTCCTGATCTTGGTCTTGTCAAGAATTTGAATTCTCGCGCACTCCTTGCCTTTCATGGATTTCGATAACTCAGATCCAAAGGATTTCTCGAAGATAAATTCCCCCCGCCCTCTTGGCATTCTCCTTTTGTTGGTTCTTTGACACTTAGTCGAATCTCGGATCTATGCACTCCTTGCACCATATATTTACGCAAGGTTTGAATTCTTGTGGAAGACTATGCACACCTTGCACCAGTCTCTTTGAACTCCTTGCAAAGGGGAAAGTCTCATGCTATCTCTTCTGAACATCAGAACTGAAACAGATTTTGTCAACGCACTCCTTGCGTTCTGTGTGCACACCTTGCACCACTTTCAAAAGAAGAGAAACAATTGAAACTTATCCTAACATTCACATTTCCATCTACTCATAACGAAATTCATTCATTCATTCATGAAAACACAATAGCAGGGAATTGCAAGCAATGTCCATACCATGCATTGGGTCAATTTTCTTTTGTTATATTCAAAAGTGAAAATGGATACAACTATAATCAAAACAAAAAATGAAAACTCAGAAATCTAGTACTAACTTGCAACTAGCCTCATTTGGGCGTACAAAACCTCTATTTATCTCAAAGGGTTCTTAGGGTTCTCCCCGACTACTTGTCTACTCCAAAACCTAACCTAACGAATATCTTAGATCAGTCACATTCCAGAGCAGGAGTGGAAACTCCCACTTCACTTGCAATCGTTCAAGCGTGCTTCCAATATTTTTTCGGCACTGAGTTCAGGCATGCCTCAAAATCGTTGAGTTCAGATGTGCTTCAAAATATTCGTCGAGACTGTTAGCGTTGAGATTCTGAAAATATTCCCATGCACTGGGTGGTCCTTCTCTGTGTGCTTGCCAATGATGCTTCTGCATCATTCATTCTTGAGCCTAGCATAGTGAAAACTCAACATGGTATCAAAGCATAGGTATTGAAGAACACATTGCACAAGCTCCAAGCAAGTCGTCCTCCTCTTATGCAGAAACGTACGACCCTCCTAGGTTTTCCAGAAAATCCATATGACCCTCTCTTTTTGGGTGTTCCGGAACTTAATACTTGGAATTTGGAGATGAAAATTTCATAGGAGTGTATGGACTCCTTCAATTCACCTCTAGAGACTCTCAGAGTGAAATTCCAAGAATTTTGGATTTTTGGCCCTAGGGTTTCTAGGGTTCCACAATTTTCTGTAGATTTTTGGTTTTAGGGTTTCTACAACTCATTGAAGAAGATTTCAAGCTTACCTTTGTTCTTCTAGACTTCAAGCCTTATTTTTTGCATTCATAATCCCAACAAAACCTAAGGTTTCTAACCTCTAGTCTAGACGTTACATTTTCTAGCCAAATTGGCAAGGGTTTGTGAAGAATCTAAAAATATGAAGAACGAAACCTTGGTGGAAGATAGGCTTAATGGATCAAGCAACTTCAATTCCTAGAATTCAATAATTCAGGTCACCCTTGGAGAGGAATATATATTGTGGACATTACAAAAATCTTTACCAGAGATAGCTACCTATGAAGAGAAGGAAGAAAAGAAGGAAGATGGCGTCAAGGCAAGGAACATAATTATCTACTCAGTAAGAGATCATCTCCTGCATCATATTGCTAACCTAAAGACAACTTATGAAATGTATGAAGCATTGAAGAATATTTTTGAGACTGACAACACCCTCAGAGCTCTTACATTGAAGGGTTAGCTTCAAAATATCAAGATGACAAAAGGTGACATCATTGCTACCATCTTTATGAAGATGTCAGAAATCATAGATCAGCTAGGTGCCAATGGACAAATCATATCAGACATAGAACTTTTTTTGACCACTCTCAATAACCTTCCAAAACATTGGGAATTATTTCTTCAAAGTATTATTGGAAAAGAAAAACTACCTACTTTTGATCGTTTATGGATAGACTGTACCCAAGAAGAAATCAGACTTATAGCTAGAGGAGTCGAAGAATCCCCTCGTCATAACAACCATGCTCTTGCACTTCATACAAAGAAAAGAGGAATAAATAAAAGAAACTTCAGGAAAACATTCAAAGATGAGAACACTTCATCAACTTCAGGTTATGATCAAAGAAAAGACATGTCAAATATCCAGTGCTTTAGATGTGACAAATATGGACACTTTGCGAGAAATTGTCCTACTAGAAAGAAAGGAATACAATATGCTTCCACCACTGACATTGATCCAGACCCACCTTAGAAATATGAAGACATGAGAAATGAGGACTACTTCCTTTAACCTTTCTTAGATAGACCAAACACAAGAGTGAGCATAATTGTAGACTAGGGTAAGTTGTTGTACTACATTCCTTATTTGATTTAATCATTAACTTGTGCTTGATTAAATTTTGGTAATAAAGGGTATTATCCCTGTTGTGGGAACCCTCATAACTTGGACCATTATCCCTGGTACGGGAGTCCAACATTTCTTGATTGATTATTACTCTAGTACATGAGGCCATTTTAGTTGTTATCCCTATGGCAGGCCATATTGGTTATTATCCTAGTACTGTAGAGTCAATAGAGGACCTTAGAAGACATGAGATGTCTCCAGGTTAGAAAACACAGAAAAATGGAGATGTTTGTCCTTCAGACTTCAGAGGGAGTCACCTAACTCAGAGGGAGTCAAACTATTTGAGAAGAAGGAAGGGACAATACCTTCTCCCCTTCAAAAGTTCAGAGGAAGACAACCATTGATTCATCCGATCCATTTGCTCCATTTGATATTTCAATAGACATTGCAGCAGGCCACAAAAGGTTTTCCTGGGCTCGACAAACTCCACAAGAGGCAGAGGGTCCTACAACTCCTCGAGGCACATTCCGAGAGAGAAAGAGACCAAAGAGATTTTCGAGCTATGTTTCAGCCATGATCCACATCATTGATACTAAGTCTTGTTGTTATGGAGAAGAAGCAGGTCATCAAGTATGGAAATATTCCATCACAGGAGAATCACAGTCCATACTAAAGAATGATGTGTGGGATATCATTCTGAGACCAGAAGGGAAGTCTGTAGTGACTTCCAAAGTGGATCTATAATAGCAAGTATGCAGTTGATGGAAGTGTCGAGAAGTACAAGAGATATTTTCATCTAGAGGGATTCGTGGTTCATGATTCAACCGATACAGACTCACTGGATAGCAGTGAAGCATGCATTGAAGCACAGTTGGATATGGTTTGAGATATGTCTCCAGTAAACATACGCTTCCAGGGATATGTCGATGCAGATTGAGCAGAGAGCGTAGTCGACCGGAAGAGCACATTTGGTTGTAGTTTTACCTTGGGGTCGGCCATGGTTTCCTGGTACTGCAAGAAATGGAGCTCTGTGGCATTGAGTACCACAAAAGTAGATTATATAGCATTGAGTGTGGAATTTCGCAAACCAATGTGGCTTCACAAGCTCCTGGCAGATTTATTTGATCATGAGATGGTTCCTACCATTATTCATTGTGATAACTAGAGTTGTGTGAATCTCTCTGAGAACCTTGTGTTTCACGATAGATCAAAATACATTGAGATAAAATATCATTATATCAGAGACATGGTGTAGAGGAAATAAGTACACATACACTACCTTCCTACACATGACTAGATTTCAGATATCTTCACCAAACCACTTGCCAAGATGAAGTTTGAGTACTTTCGTGAGAGACTTGGCCTGGTGGAGAATGGTTCCCTAGATGAGAGGGAGTGTTGATGATTATAGATTCATGAGACATTCTCTAGGACACAGACTGAGTGTGTCAGTCTGTGAGAGAGCCCATGATTTGGATGTGCCCATGATATGGGTCTGTCATTCCTCTCTAAGACTCAGATGGAATGTTGTGTGCCCCTTTGTGGGGTGAGGATTCCCATGAGATGGGTGTGCCATTTGAGATGAAATGATCTGTATGCCCCTATGTGGGGTGAGGATGCCCATGATATGGGTGTGTCATTTGAGATGGAACGATGTGTACCCCTGTGAGGGGTGAAGGTTCCCATGTGATGGGTGTAAGGTTCTCCTTTATGTGGAGATTTGAGACGATGTGGGTACTCTAGATGATTCTCCTATGAGACTCAATGAGATAGATATCTATTGAGTAGTACATCCCTATGACTGAGAATGGGTGGATGTGCCCCTAGTGGGTTTGTGATATCCCTTGCTATATTATCTAAGAGTAATATTTACCTGTAACCCTAATTGTGATGTAAAGGGTATAGGTCAGCCCCACCATAAAGTGAAAGATAATTAATATTGTAATTATTAATTATATTCTGAGTTATTGAGGTCGGCCCTATTTTTCCAATATACACCACTTTTGGTGTGTCCATTCTAGTATAAATAAAGGTGATTTCCCCATTGAGGAAACACACAACACACATGTGATTTTGGAAATTTCAGCAAGTACATATTATAGGGCTGAATTCCACACCTCTCTTGGGCATAGCTTCTTGGTTTTGGTGAGCACCCTTTTGTGTGCTAGGTCTATGGTGTGGGATGTATTTCTCTTGTGAATATAGAAAAGGAATGACGGGTTTTCTTCCCTTGTTGAGAAGGGTTTCCCAGCATATTTCTTGTGTTCTTGTGCATGGTATTTCTTCTTGTGATCTTGGTTATTGCAACAATTGTTAATGGTGTAGCTACATTTGTTTATGGTTCAAGTAAATGCTAAAATTGAAATCTTTCATGAACCTAGCATAGTGAAAATGCAACATGGTATCAGAGCATATGTCTTGAAGAACCCATTGCACAAGCTCCAAGCAAGTCGTCCTCCTCTTCTGCGGAATCGTACGACCCTCTTAGGGTTTCCAGAAAATCCATACAGCCCTCTCTTTTTGGGTTTTCCAACACTTAATACTTGGAAGTTGGAGTTGAAAATTGCATAGGATTCTACGGACTCCTTCAGCGCACCTCAAGAGACTCTTAGAGTGAAATTTTGAGAAGTTTGGATTTTTGGCCCTTGGGTTCCGCAATTTTCTATAGATTTTTGGTTTTAGGGTTTTTGCAGCTCATTGAAGAAGATTTCAAGCTTACTAGTTTTATTCTAGAATTCAAGGCTTATTGTTGGAATTCATAAGCCCAACAAAACCTAAGTTTTCTATCCTAGCCTAGCCGTTAGGTTTTCTAGCCAAATTGGAAAGGGTTTGTGAAGAATCTAACAATATGAAGAACAGAACCTTGGTGGAAGATTGGCTTGATGGATCAAGAAACTTCAGTTCCTAGAAGTCAAGACTTTAGGTCACCCTTGAAGAGGAAGACATATTTTGGACAATACAAAGATCTTTACCAGAGAGAACTATCGATGAAGAGAAGGAAGAAAGGAAGGAAGATGGCATCAAGGAAAGGAAGATAATAATCTACTCAGTAAGAGATCATCTCCTGCCTCGTATTTCCAACCTAAAGACAAATTATGAAATGTATGAAGCATTGAAGAATATGTTTGAGAGTGAAAACACCATTATATCTCTTACATTGAAGGGTCAGCTTCAAAATATTAAGATGAAAAAAGTTGACACCGTTTTTTCCTTCTTTATGAAGATGTCAGAAATCAGAGATCAGTTATGTGCCATTGGAGGAATCATATCAGACAGAGAACTTGTTTTTACCACTCTCAATAATCTTCCAAAACATTGGGAACCATTTCTTCAAAGTATCAGTGGAAGAGAAAAACTACCTACTTTTGATCGTCTGTGGAGAGATTGTACCCAAGAAGAAATCAGACTTATAGCTAGAGGAGTGGAAGACTCCCCTCATGATGAAAATAATGTTCTTTCACTTCATACAAACAAAGGAGGAAGAAATAAAATAAACTTCATGCAAACATTCAAATATGAGAAGACTTCATCAGCTTCAAGTTATGATCAGAGAAAAGACATGTCAAATATCCAGTGCTTCAGATGTGACAAGTATGGACACTTTGCAAGAAATTGTCCTACCAGAAAGAAAGGAAGAAAATATGCTTCCACCATTGAAATTTATCCAGACCCACCTCATAAATATGAAGGCATGAGAAATGAGGATTACTTCCTCTAACCTTTCTTAGGAAGACCAAATACAAGAGTGAGCATAATTGTAGACTAGGGTAAGTTGTTGTATTGCATTCCTTATTTGATTTAATCATTAACCTGTAGTTGATTTCATTTTGGTAATAAAGGGTATTATCCCTGGTGTGGAATCCCTCATGACTTGGACCATTATCCTTGGTACAAGAGTCCAAATTTTCTTGATTGATTATTATTCTAGTATAGGAGGCCATTTTGGTTGTTATCCCTATGGCAGGCCATATTGGTTATTATCCTAGTATTGTAGAGTCAATAGAGGACATGAGAAAACATGATATATATCCAAGTTAGAAAACACAGAAAAATGAAGATGTCTATACTTCAGACTTCAGAGGGATTCACCTGACTCGAAGGGAGTCAAAATATTTGAGAAGAAGGAAGGGACAATACCTTCTCCCCTTCATTATTTCAGAGGGATACAACCATTGATTCATCCAATCCAATTGCTCCATTTGATATTTCTAGAGACATTGCAAAAGGACACAAAAGGCATTCTTGGGATCGACAAACTCTGCAAGAGGCAGAGGGACATACAGCTCATCGAGGCACATTCCAAGAGAGCAAGAGACCAAAGATATTTTCGAGATATGTTTCATCCATAAGCCACATCATTGATATTGAGTCTTCTTGTTATGGAGAAGCAGCAGGTCGGCATGTATGGAAAGATGCCATGACAGAAGAATAGTAGTCCATATTGAAGAATGATGTGTGGGATGTCATTCTGAGACCAGAAGGGAAGTCTGTAGTGACTTCCAAAGTGGATATATAAGATCAAGTATGAATTCGATGGAAGTGTCGAGAATTAGAAGCGATATTTGTAGCCAGATGGATTTGTGGTTCATGAGTCAACCGAGACAGACTCACTGGATAGTAGCAAAGCATGTATTGATTCACAGTTGGATATGGTCTGACATATGCGTCCAGTAGACATAAGCTTGCAGGTATATGCCGATGCAGATTGGGTAGAGAGTGCAGTGGACCGAAAGAGCACATTCGGTTGTAGTTTTTCCTTGGGGTCTGCCATGGTTTCCTGGTGTAACATGAAACAAAGCTCTATGGCCTTGAGTACCGTAGAAGGAGATTATATAGCATTGAGTGTGGCAGTTCACGAAGCAGTGTGTCTTTTCAAGCTCCTGAAATATTTATTTTATCATGAGATGGATCCTACCATTATTCATTGTGATAACCAGAGCTGTGTGGAGCTCTCTAAGAACCTTGTTTTTCACGATAGATCGAAACACATTGAGATAAAATATCATTATATTAAAGACATTATGCATAGGAAATAAGTACATGTACAATACCTTCCTACACATGACCATATTGCAGATATCTTCACCAAACCACTTGCCAAGACGAATTTCGAGTAATTCCATGAGAGACTTGGCCTGGTGGAGAATGCCTCCCTAGCTGAGAGGGAGTGTTGATGATTACATCTTCGTGAGACATCCTTTGGGACACAAACTGAGTGAGTGGGCCTATGATAGAGCCCATGAGTTGGGTGTTCCCATGAGATGGGTGTGTCATTCCTCTCTGAGACTAAGATGGAATGTTGTGTGCCCCTATGTGGGGTGAGGACTCCCATGAGATGGGTGTGTCACTTGAGATGAAACGATCTGTATGCCCCTGTGTGGGGTGAGGATTCCCATGAAATGGGTGTGTCATTTGAGATGGAACAGTGTGTACCCTTGTGAAGGGTGAAGGTTCCCATGTGATGGGTGTATCGTTCTCCTCTGTGTAGAGAGTTGAGATGATGTGGTACTCCAGATGATTCTCCTGTGAGACTCAGTGAGATAGAGATATGTTGAGTAGGACATCCCTATTGCTGAGAAGAGGTGGACGTGCCTCTAGTGGTTGAGCACTAGTGGGTGTGTGAGATCCATTTCTATATTTTCTAAGAGTAATATTTCCCTGTAACCCTAATTGTGATGTAAAGGGCACAGGTCTGCCCCACCATAAAGAGAAAGATAATTAATGTAAAAGATAATTAATATTTTAATTATTAATTATATTCTGAGTTATTGAGGTCGGATTTATTGTGCCAATAGTCACCACTTTTGATGTGTCTAGTCTAGTATAAATAAAGGTGATTTCCTCGGTGAGGAAGCACACAACACACATGTGATTTTGGAAATTTCAGCAAGTACATATTCTAGGGTTGAAGTGCGCACCTCTCTTGGGTGCTAGCTTCTTGGTTTTGGAGAGCACACTTTTGTGTGATAGGTATATGGTGTGGGAGGTATTTCTCTTGAGAATATAGCAAAGGATTGTTGGGTTTTCTTCCCTTGTTGAGAAGGATTTCCTAGGATATTACTTGTGTTCTTATGCATGGTATTTCTCCTTGTGATCTTGGTTATTGCAACAATTGTTAATGGTGTATATGCATTTGTTTATGGTTCAAGTAAATTCTAAAATTGAAATAAACTTCATGCTTGAACCTAGCATAGTGAAAATTCAACAAGGATTACCCCAACTGACACAAGAAATCGTGGAGAAGGGATAAATGGCGCAGAGACTATTCCACCAGAGGAAATCGTTGATTAAGAAAACCCTATCCCTATGTCACCACAGGTAGGATCGCCAATGACTACTATAGTTCAGTGGAGGATAGAAAGAGAATCAAGTCGGACAGGTGTGCCTACTGTCCTCATAGACTCAATTACCATATATGACGATGAGGAAAGTTCAGAGGTTTCACGCATAACACTGGTACCAATCACAGAACAGGAAGAACCAGGGGAAACATCTACTCTAGATTCCGACGCTTTGATCCCAAATCCCCGGCAAGGTGAACATGAGGCTAGGATCACTCTGGACACTGAATTTATCGACCAATTGAGAAAACAGCCTCAGAATGACAGCTCCAAGAATGACTTGGGTGCTCGTGAACAAGAAGAGGAAATGCAGCAACCAAAAATTGATATCTCAATGGCCGAACCCCCAGCTAATGTCGATCCTTTACCTACTTCCCCATCTAGGACCAGGACTCCACCAACCGATGAGAACCAGTAGGAGGCCAAGTCACCAGAACATACAAAATTTTTCCCTACCAAGGAACTAAGAGAACCTGCCATGGAACATCTCTATACAGCAGGAAGCCTAGGTAGTACTCTATCATGGGGAGATCAACAAATTCATGAACCAGTAGATGAAATCGTTGATATACAGGAAATTTCTTATGATGGGAAAAGGAAATCTGTAATGAGAAAAAATACCAAGAAAAGGAGACTCATGCTCAATAGCACACTTCTCATTACCACAGAGGAAACATTGTTTGACACAAAAAATACTAAGATGACTGAGCTAATCGAAGCAGGTATGGCTATAACCAATGGTACATTGGACAGGGAAAGAAGGGATGAAAGGGAGGTAGATTCCATGAAGAAAGAGTTGGACCATCTCCGACATCAAGCAGATTATTACCAGAATTCAACACAGGCAGTGGTACTCCTGAAAAGTGATTTCTGAGAAATGTATGCACAATTCACTAGTGAAAGAGATCTCTTCACTACTCGCATAGTTGATTTCCAAGAAGATACCCTCATGGGGTTGGAAACCTATAAATACATGTGGCAATATGATAAAAATGAACATCAATCCTTAGAAAGAATAAACTACATCATCAAAGTGAAAAAGGGTCAAGATACAAAGGAGCATGGCATCTGAGTGTTGATGGATAGCAACAACGCCCGAATAAAGAAGGAAGTTGAACACTGGGTAAGCATGGTCCAAAAAACTCAGCGTAAAATGCAGGAAAGATGGGGAGAGTGTGAGAAAGTTTGGTAGAAAATCAATCGGGAAATGAGGACCATTGACCTACCAGAGTTTGGTCCACCAAAAGATTTTGCCAATCTGTGTGACATAGTTAAACAACATCAAGAGAAAGACCTGGCATGGGAAGTGGATATTTATGAAATTTAAATCATGATCCTAGGTCAAGTGAAGAAGTTAATGGAACCCTCAATTAAATCTCTTGTAGTCCTACAATGCTTAAGTGTCAAGCTACTCAAGTATAAGGAACGATCAATAGAGATAAAGGAGGCCCTCTACACTCTAATGGATCAGCACAAGTTTCCATATGAAAATACATGTGAAGATATATTCATCAAGTGGTTAGAGTACGAGAAGAACAATCCACTTCAGTAAAACCACTATATGATTCGAGGAGAAGAAAAACAAATAGATGAATTTGCCACGTGGTGTTTTCTTAATTTATCACAACTTTAGTAGTTGTTTTTAGTTTAGTTATTTTTTGTTATAAATAAGGGCATTGACCTGGGACAATGGGTCAATAGTTTTGGAGAGAAATACTTTTTCTGGAATTTTGTAAGAGAATTATTTTTGTGCAAGTTATTTTAATTAAGAAGTTCTATTTAGAACTAAATACACTTCTATCATCTAAGGCGTGAATGTGATTGGACTGAGGGGGGTTATCTCTGTCTTTGGATTCAATATTTTATGATGTATTGAGTAAGAGTTGGGTTCTATTGTTTAAAGTTATCTGATAATGTTGTAACAATTCTTTTATTATATTTGATGAATAAATCAATTGTGTTAACCTGTGATTGATAATAGAGCATCAAAAATTACTTTTCTTGCACTAGCATCTTATCACGTGTAGGTTTTCTTTTCTGTAAATGTTATCTCATAAAATGTTGAATTTCCACTAATCAATTGTATTAATGTTGGTTTTAAGTAGTTTAGATCTTCTTCATCTGCATGCTAAGGTATATAGGTTATCCTAAAAAAAACTAGCCTTCTCCCAACACACAACTTCACTTCCCTTTGCCATTTAGATTAAGCTTTATATTTCTTTGTTATAATATTAGAAAAGAACCCAAAAGATAACTTCCTAGCCTAAGGAAAGGTTTCATAGAAAAGACACATCTATCAATCACAATTAAATCCCTTCGATAATTCCCTCCATATCATGAATCTGGAGAACCTCACAACTCATCAAATTCTTACGATTCTAATTGGGCCTCTTAAGAAGGTTTGGCTCTTGTTGTTGAGTTAAAGGGACCTCGGACCCCACAACAAAATTGGCACTAGAAGGAGGGCCTGAACGAATGCATGACTAATAATATTTCTGATAATATATTCCACAAATCCTATAGATTCAAAACATCCCACATGCATGGCTAGTCACTCTCAAGACAACCCACATACAGAGAGTACTCTCGATACGAGTAAATCACCTCAACATGAAGACAAAAAACACTTTTACTCTGAAATACCTTACGCTCTTCCCCACGAGTAGTTAAATAAGTTTAGAAGAATCACAAGAGCTTACGCCCAACAAATCGAAGCATTGCCTTTATCTCTTTACTTCCTCGAAGAAAAAAAATAAGCAAACCAGTTGTTGACACCCTTGACGAGGTATTTGTTCACACAGTAGAAGACTTGATAGATTTTCCCTTACTAAGATCAAACAACCTCTTAATATGATACCCAAAACACCAGCTGGTAACTACTCTCAACTTGACTATTTTGAATCTGAAGAGAATGGATCTAACTCAGATAGCTCAGGTTCTGAATTAGAAGACATGAACGATAATAATGATAACAATGGAGAAGGGGGAAATTAACCTCAATACAATCAACCATGGTTGGCCAAAGTGCTCTGGTAATCCCAGGATGGGTGCATAAATTACCCAGACATCCAAAAAAATTACTTCCTAAATTTGACTCTGAAACCTCTGGATTGTCTGAGGACCATATTAAGAATTTCATATTAGCTATAAGATTGATGAACATGCAACACGAAGATGTAGTGTGTATTATTTTTCCTTATACCTTTGAAAATTCAGCCTTAACTTGGTATTTCAACCTACCAATTGGTTCCATCACTATATGGACAAAGTTTCAAAAGGATTTCTTGGACAAATTTACCGAAGAAACTACCACAGAATTTTTAATGGCTGAACTTTTCACCGCCACTATGAAACCAAAAGAAAAGGTTAAATATTTCAACCAAATTTTTACTACCATTTTCAACAAATTTTAACCCGAAGCTAAACCTACCCAGGAGTTGCAAATTGAATTATACGCTAATGCTCTCCTGGCTTCTATTTCCATGTTCGTAAAAAAGGTTTCCAAACATACCCTAGACAAAAATTCCAAAGAAGATAAAACAATTGAATTCCAAATGAAAGGATGAAAAGAAGGTCAAATCTCACTAATAAAAAAAGAAACCCAACCTATAACTATGAGAGGAATTTTGTTAACAAGACCCCCAGGAAAACAAACAAAACAAGGTCCCAATAAAGAATGAGGAGATCTAGAAAACCTGCAACGGATGATAAAAAAACTCTCCAACGAGATCGTATATATGAAAAGGAGTGTTGGGGAGGGAAACCAAAATCAAAGACAACCCTTTTTTAAAATAAATCCACCCTTCAAAGCTATAGAACCTCCCCAGGCTAACCTAAACGTTGACTTAGGGAACGTAGCATCTGACTCTTTTTTCACATATCACCAAGAAAACCATTCAGAAAGAGACTGCCCCCAATGGGTAAATGCTATGAATATAATTGAAAATTGATTCCTAGACGAATGTTCTCTAACTGAACAACCCAGTAGCTCGGAAATAAATTCCATCGATCAAGAAATCCAAGAGCCATTGGAATAGACAGTCATCATGTTATGGGATTCCAATCACCTGATTCCTTTCAACGACACCATTGAAGTGCAGGGACCTTCTGTTGAAATTATAGTTGTACAAACACAAAGTAAAATTCAACCTATCCAAAGTAACCCCACCACTACTCAGTTATCTAGAGGGATCCCAGTGGTCAATCGCCCCAAACCCCTATTTTCCTTTCAAAAAAATCCCACAAACATACACACACTGGAAGCTCCTAAACTAGACTACAATGTTGTAGAAGACTTGAAGAAGATGAAGGTTAATGTGTCTGTCATGGAAATGTGTAGGATCCCTCAACAAAAGGATTTTATGTTGCAGGCCTTAAAATCAATAGATACCCCTATAACAAGCACTGGTCAATGTGAGGTACCATCTCCCACAGATCCAACAAATAATCCAACTTTGAATGCTTTATGTTTAGACAAAAGGGGAAGGCCTTTTGTTCCTCCTTTCCTCTTGATGTTTGAAAATTTTAACATAAATCTACATAATTGCCTAGTTGATTTAGGGGCATATTCAAATGTCATGCCATTATCAATCTACAAGAAATTGAACGCAACCCCACTCAAAGTGATAAACACGTTACACAACTAGACAGGACTCAGGTAAAAGTCATTGGAGAACTTAAAGATGTCATGATAATAATTTCTACACACCCCAAATTTATTCAAGTAATTGACATAATCGTAGTAGACATCCCAGAGGCCTATGGACTACTACTTAGCTGAGACTGTTCTGAGAAATTAAACGGATACTTTAGTACTGAATGGGATCACCTTTGGTTGTCATTAAAAGGGCATACAAACATGATCAGGATTGACAAAAAAATATATCTCAAACATATTGTCATTGATTTAGAGACCCCAAATGAACCCTCGTCAACAGAATTCCTTGTTTTAGGAAACTACTCTTGTGATTCTGATTTTGGTAATTTCACCCCTCACGTGTCTAACATACCTCCCACACAAAAAACCGAAATGATTTTTCAAGTAGACTTACTAGCTGCCACAAAATAAAGTATCATCTATCAAGATTCTCCATCAGGAGTAGCAGACAAGGAAGATGAAAGTGAAAAAATAGTTAGACATGAAGAAGTTAGTAATTCCCCCCCACAAACTTGGGCATTGTACTTTGATGGTTCAAAATCACAAGAAGGGTCAGGAGCAGGATGTATCCTCATTGACCCAAAGGGGAAATGAAACTTTTTATCCTGCATATTAGAATTTGAATGCACTAATAACACTTTTGAATATGAATCTCTAGTCCAAGGACTAAAGAAGGCCATCGACTTAAACGTCAAAGAATTGAAATTTTTAGGAGACTCTGAAATTATCGTTAGACAAGTAAAGAATACTATCCATTGCAATTCACCTCACTTGAGAAATTACCTACAACAGGTACACAAGCTAATAGACAATTTTGAGGCTTTCAACATTACCGATGTTCCCAGGTCAAAATACTCTTGTTAATTCTTTATCCACCGCAGCCTCAATATTATCTCCTTTAGAATACTATGAAGCCTCAACGTTTGCATTATAACTTCTCTACAAACCATCGGTGCCTAACAACATTTATAACTAGAATTTTTTTGAAGGGGATGAACAAATTGTAGATTTCTTGACTAACCAAGAGAATTTTAAGGATTTGGCCATTGATGATGAAATATTCCAAGAACTACTCACATAATTGAATCTCCATGAACAAAAGAAGGGAACAAATCACTCTGATGACAAACCAAAGTTTCACAAAATACCAAAAGGGGTGGCCAATCTGGAGAACCTTTTTTACCTAATGGAAAGATTTAGAGGGCCCCAAGAAATGCAAAAATAGGGATCTCATGCCCTATATACGAAACTATAAACCTAGGTACCCCCAAGAATCCCAAGAATGTCAACATAGGAAAGACAATGTCCAAGGGCGACATGAAGGATTATCTTAAACTATTTAAAGAATATCAAGATGTATTTGCTTGGTCTTACCAAGAATTGAATACATATGATACTCACATTATCCAACAGACGATCCCGTTGAATTCTAGAGTAAAACCTTTTCAACAAAATCTTAGGAAGTAACACCCATCTCTGGAACCCCTGATGTATCAAGAGTTGAAGAAACTATTAGATGCCAAGGTTATCTTTCAGGTAAGACACTCTGCATGGGTAGCCAATCTAGTGCCTATTAGAAAGAATTATGGGGAGATTTGTTTGTGTGTGGATTTCAGAAACCTTAACAGAGCATCAGAGAATGATAACTATCCAGTCCTACCCTACAGCTCCTACAAACAGTATCCGGCTCTGTAATTTTTTTCCCTCCTAGAAGGTTTCTTGGGGTATAACCAGGTCCTGGTTTCAGAAGATGATCGATTAAAAACTACCTTCCGGACCAAGTGGGGAACATTTTCTTATAAACACATGCCTTTTGGGTTGATTAACATAGGAGAAACCTTCCAAAGGGCCATGGAAATAGATTTTTGGGGACTGATTAACAAGTCTGTGGTTCTCTATTTATATGACGTAACAATATACTCAAAAAATAAGGAAGACCACATTCAACATTTGACTCAGATTTTTGAAAGTTGTAGGAAGTATGGAATGTCTTTGAACCCTAAGAAAACCATTTTTGGTGTAGAGGAAGGAAAATTATTAGGTCATATCATATCTCAAGAAGGAATTACCATCGATCTTGAACGGATAAAAGCAATAGCTCAAATCCCTTTGCCTCACAATAAAAAGGCCATGCAATCGTTCTTTGGAAAATTCAATTTTGTAAGAAAATCCACTCCTGATTTCGTTGAAATCATCGAACCTTTACAAAGAATGATTCACAAATATGCAGAGTTTAAATAGGATGAAGAGAAGAAAATTTCTTTCAATAACATCAAAACTTCCATCTCCCAAGCACCAGTGTTACGAAGCCGTGATTTCAGCAAAGATTTTTTTCTTTATACCTTTTATTTTGACCAATCCTTGGTTGCAATACTTACTCAAAAGGATGATGAAAACAATGAAGCACCAATATACTTTATGAGCACCAACCTCCAAGGAGTCGAACTGAATTACCCTGCTATAAAAAAACATGCTTACACAGTATATAAAGCAGTCAAACATTTCAGATCCTACACCCTAAAGAATCACACTAAAGTCGTAGTACCTCATCCAATAGTCTGATCTCTGTTCACTCAACAGGAGATGGGAAAGATAAGGGGAAATTGGATGGCATTCATCCAAGAATTTGGTCTGGACATAAAATCTCCCAAAATAGTCAAAGTTCAAGGATTGTGTAAACTAGTCGCTGAAACACAAGATATGATTAATGCAGAAGACCCAATTGGGAAAATGAGTTGTCATTATGGTTCCGCGAAGCCTTATATGTACCTCCTGGGAAAGATTCCTGGTATGGAAACTTGTCTTATCTCCTGCATCATGGAACTTATCTAGAAAACCTAAACCCTAGAAAAAGGAGAGCCCTCAAGTTAAAATCCTCTCAATATCGCCTCATAAATTATGTTTTTTTCCACAGAAAATATGATGGAGTACTCCTTATATGTATTGAACATGATGATGTAGAAAAGGTACTCAAAGAACTCCATGATGGCCTAGCGGGTGGACATTTTGCAGGAGAAACCACGACTCACAAAATATGAAGGGTTGGTTATTATTGGCCTACTTTGTTCAGGGACGCTCATGCATATGCCAGGAAATGTAAATCTTTTCAAGTGAGCGTCGGTAGGGAAAAGAGAGTAGCCATTACACTCCAGTCAATGACCATATCCAGACCTTTCAAGCAATGGAGAATAGACGTCATAGGAGAAATTACTCTCAATTCTTCGAAACAACATAAGTATTTCTTGACTATAATAGATTGTTTCACAAGGTGGATAGAGGCTATCCCTCTCACGCACATTAATGAAAAGGTAGTGATCCAATTTTTAGAACAAAAGCTAAAAACAAGGCTTGGGATGCCCTTCGTCCTCGTTTTTGACAATGTTGCCTACTTTTCTTCAACGCACTTGACAAAATTTTCCCTTGATAATGGAATCATAATAAGAGATTCTGCAAACTATTATCCACAAGGGAATGGGGTAGCAGAGTCAAATAATAAAAACTTGGTGGGAATTTTAAAAATGACAATTGTTGAAAATCAGAGAAATTGGCATAATTTACTTCATAATTCCCTGTGGGCCGATAGAGTAACACCTAAAGAATCCATAGGAAACTCTTCGTACTTTTTGTTATATGTAAGAGAATCCATTCTTCCAAACGGATCATACCTTCCATCTTTACAGCTTGCCCAGGCATCAAGAGGTCAACCCTCATCCACTCTACAAAAAAGGATTGATACCCTTCTCATGTTGCATGAAGAAAGAGAAAAGGCTAAAGTTAAGTTTACCACTCATCAGCAGGTAGTTAAAATATGGTTCGACAAAAATAAGGCTAGAGAAAAAAAAATTGAGGTAGGAGACCTAGTCTTGAAGTGGGATAAAGAAAATGAGTCCAAAGGAAAACACTCAAAGTTCCAAAATCTATGGCTCGGACCTTTTCAGGTGGCCGAGAAGATATGGGAAGGTACATACTGGTTGCAAAATATGAGGGGGGAATATGACACCCTCCCAGTGAATGGCCAGGCCTTAAAACAATACTTCTAAAAAAAAGTGTCTTTTGATGTTTTGTTTGAGTTTCTATTTCTTTTTAGCATACATTTTGATTAGGATGAGTGTGTGGGTTTATGGAATACCGACTGCAAACTCCTTTTCCTTTATTTCTTTTGTTTTTTATTTTCTTTTAATTAAGTTGTATTTTGGAAAGAAATGGTTTACTTTAATAAATATAGTGAAGCAGACTCTGCTCCTGACCTACACTGACATGCAAAATAAGAGACACTGGGAAAATACATATTTTCAAAAAACATATTTGTCTTTGTAAAGAATACTACCTGGGGAAGCAATTAAATATATTCTTAGTGACCTGGTAACACTAATGGAAAGATGGCTATATGGAAAGAATCACATGTACATATGGACAGAGTCAGGAAAAATCTCCACCCTAACACTTTCACCTTGTCAAAAAACAGATATCCTCCTCTCTGACTCACTCTTGGCATTTATGTCGAAATAAAATGATGTATATTAAAAGGAGTGCAAAGTTTAAGAGGGTATGCAGATAAATATTCCAGGGCTATGGACATTCACTGGCAGCGGAGCAAGGTCTATGATGTTGGAGTGAATCCATCGGGGCTATGGATGTTGAAATATTGTAACTACAAAGAGTATTCTATTTATTATTGATTTATTATTCATCATATCAATCCCCTTTTGTGGATTGATCATGTCGGGCTTTGTACTTGACCAAATCCCCTTTTGTGGATTGGTCAAACCCTAATTATATTATGAAAATTAAGAATTCAGCCCCCATGCCTAATTAAAGTGGTTTTAACCACTAAGAAGAGAAGTCAGCCCTTCTCGGTGAAGAGACACCTTTCCAATGTCTGCCAGCTAGTAAAAATAAAGGAGGCCAGCACCTCATTTGTTCACTCACTCATTCACTCATCAAGTGAATAATTTTGGTAGCTGCAGTTGGGAGAAGAAGGAAGAGAGAGGCACATTGCTCAGTGTTGGATATTCTCTAGTGTTTTGTTTTATTGTCTTGGCATTGTATTGGCTATCTATATTAAGGAATTTTTTGTTGGGTTTTCTCCCCCATGAGGGTTTCCTAGGATAAATTTTGTGTATCTTGTGATTATGTTTCTCTCAGTGATCCTACCTATGCTATTTTTATCTAGTAAATTGAAAAGAAACCTAATAATATCTCAAAAATTAGCATGGTTTCAAAGCTAAGATGAAGAGAGCACCTTTAACTGGATAGGAAAAACGCCATTGTTGTCATAAGAGAGCACCTAAAAATAATCAAGGAAGTGCACCCTAGCCTAGCGAACTCTTTGGAGGCCTTAGTGCACTTTTTTAGTGGACAAAACTCCCAGAAAGTGAAACCCTATTTTTTACCGGTACCAAAAAACCAAAAAACTAGGAAACCAAAACCAATACCAAAAGTACCAGTCCATAATTCTACAGGCTCAATTTTAATGGGAAAATTTTGGATTTTCTGAAATATGGTTGCACTAGGATACTCGCCTCAGCCAAGCGCACCTCCTGGTAAGTTCAAATTTAAATTATGAGCATTTTCATTTTTTGATCATTTTCCCAACTCCAGGTCAAGATGTCTACAAGCACTAAGCTTGTTGACAAGATAGAAGGTGTGGATAACTTCTATGACTGGAAGTATAGGATTTCACTCATTCTCTAAGAGAATTACCTAGCAAGATGCATTAAAGAAGATGTACCAGAAGCTGTCGATGTTGCAGCTAAATAAAAACACCAAAAGGACATGGTTAGGGCCAAAAGAATCATTGCAGACTCTATTAAAGGTCACTTTATTCCTCAAGTAGATTCAAAGAAAACTCCAAAATAAATATTTTATTCCCTAACCAGAATGTATGAAGGAAATAGCATCAACCGGAAGATGAATCTAAGAACTCAACTCAAAAGTACAAGGATGCAGAAAGGAGAAACAATTCATGAATATTTCTCTAGAATATCACAATTCAAGGAACAACTAGAAGCAATTGGCGATACTCTAGATGAATATGAACTCATAATGACATCTCTTAATGGTCTCACAAGACCTTGGGATGCGTTCATCCAAACCATTTGTGCAATAAAGGAGGAACTACATTTTGACAGTCTGTGGGAAGAATGTATTCAAGAAGAAGCAAGAGTAGCTAACCGAGAAGTAGTGTTATCAAGAGATGAAGATAAAGCCCTAGCTGCTCATACTAAAGGACAAAGGAAGAGACATTTTCTCTAGCCTTACAGAAAATAACTTTCCCCAGAAAGTTACACTTGGAGATGATTACCAGTACCATATCAAAGGAGCAGGAGAGTCAAATTACAAACTTGATTCAGGGACCCCAATGAAGATGAAGGATGTACTATATGTACCAAGTTTGACAAAGAACTTACTTTCTATCTCATATTTAGATAAGAAAGGCTTCAAAGTTGCTTTCATAGATGGAGAAGTTCTTGTGTGGCCTAAAGGAAAAACCATAGAAGATGTAATTGTTATTAGAACAGAAGAAGGTGGGTTGTATAAGATAAAAGGTCACTTAGAAGCAGCCTTGACTCATTCCATTGAGAGTCCATGTGAACTTTGGCATAGAATAATAGCTCACATAAACTATAAGGCATTACCATATGTAAGAAAGGCAGTCACAGGTCTACCAGAATTCAAGGTTGACCATGAAGGTGTGTGCAATGGATGTTCATAAGGAAATAACATCAAGAACCCTTTCCCGAAGAGCGACAGTAAAGCATAAGGAGTCTTAGAGCTCATCCACTCAAATGTATTTGGCCCAATTCCATCAACCTCCATTAGTGGGTATGTATACTATGTATATTTTATTGATGACTATTCTCGCAAAACCTAAGTTTACTTTTTAAAATCAAAAGATGAAGTGTTTGGTAAATTCAAGGAATTCAAAGCCTTGATAGAGAATCTCTCTGAAAGAAAGATCTAGATACTCAGGTCAGATAATGGAGGAAAATACACCTCAAAATATTTTATAAAATTTTGTAAAGATGTCGGGATCAAGAGGGATCTCACTACTCCCTAAAATCCTCAACAAGATGGTGTATCAAAAATAAAGAACAGAACTATAATGGAAGCAGTGAAGATTATGATCCACGATCAAGATCTTCCAATGCACTTATGGGCAGAAGCAGCAAGAACAAAATTATATGTACAGAACAAATTATCCCATAGTGCTCTTCAGTTCAAAACCCCTAAAGAGATTTTCTTCGGATAGAAGCCAGAAGTAAGCCATATCAAGATATGTGGTTGTTTACTATTTGTACACATTCCAAAAGATAAGAGAACCAAGTTGGACCTATTAGGAAAGAAGGGAATATTTGTTGGATACTGTGAGGTCTCAAAAGACTTCATAATTTATATACTAGGTTACCATCATATTGAGATCATCAAAGATGTAACCTTTGATGAAGATGCAGCACTCTAGAAATCGATAAGATACCATCTTGAAGAACTATATGAAGAAGAACATGTAGCTCCCATAGTTTTAAAACTAGTGAGGGAAGTCATAACTTCCCCTGATGAGGAGATTCCAGAAGATCATGACATAATAGAATCTCAAGAACCTCCCCAGATGATGATCTCTCACAAGAGAAAGCCATCTTGGGAAAGGGAACTTATTCAATATGGAGAGAAGTATGGTTCCCCCAAAGGAACCATGAGACAAGTCAAGAAACCCAAGACATTCTCCAATTATATGGATTTGATGTGTGATCTCTTAGAGAAGGATCCTACTTTCCTTGAAGAAGCCATTCAAAAGAAAGAATGGGCATATGCTATGACAGAAGAATAGCAATCCATTATAAAGAATGATGTATGGGAAATAGTTCCCAAACCAAAGAGAAAGGATGTGGTATCTTCCAAATGGATATACAAGATAAAACATGTTGCTGATGGAAGTATTGAGAAATATAAAGCAAGGTTTTTAGCTCGTGGCTTTTCCCAAAAGGAAGGCATTGATTATGAAGAGACGTTTTCTCATGTATCCATATACACTTCTATCAGAACCAGCATATCCCTTACAGCTAAGATGAAATGGAAGTTACACCATATGGATGTGAAAACAGATTTATTAAATGGTGTTATTGAATAAGAAGTGTACATAGAACAACCTCAAGGGTTTGAAGTTGAAGACGGAAAGACACATGTCTACAAGTTGAATAAGGATCTGTAGATTGAAGCAAGCTCCTATAGCTTGGTATGGAAGAATTGACAGTTTCCTAACAATCTTGGGATTTACCAAGAGTAAAGTTGATTCTAAGCTTTACTTCAAGGTTATGAATGATGAGACTGTTATATTGTTGTTGTATGTAGATGACTTATTCTTAACTGGAGAATAAAATATCATCACTGATTCTAAGAAAAATCTCGCTGCAGAATTTGAGGTGAAATACATATGCCTAATGCACTATTTCTTAGATCTTGAGGTCAGGAAGAGCCCAGAGAAGATCTTCCTTAACCAAGGAAAGTATGCAGTTGAAAAACTGAAGAGGTTTGATATCTTGGAGTGTAAATCCATGAATACACCCATGGAAACAAAGTTGAAGCTCTTGGTTGATACTTCGTCAAAGTTGGTTGATGCTACGTTGTACAGACATATCATCGTATCGTTGATGTATATGACAAACACTAGGCCAGATATATGTTTGTCTATGAACACCTTGAGTCAATTTCTGGTAGAACCCAGACATGTTCACATTGTTGGCTGCAAAACATGTGATGATATACCTTAAGGGTACATTGGATTTTGGTCTCAGTTATAATGGAGATCATGATTTCAGACTGAGTGGATATACCAATTCATATTGGGATGGAAGTGTCTCTGACAGAAAGAGAACCTCGGGATGTTGTTTCATTCTAGGATCATCCATGATCTCATGGAAAATTAGGAAGCAATCAAGTATTTCTCTCAGCACGGAAAAATTAGAATAAATTGTTGCATGTTCTACTAGTTGTGAATCCATATGGCTTCAGAAGTTGTTGACAGGTCTATTTGATCTGGAGATGGAAGCAACCATGATTCTATGTGATAACCATAGTTGCATAAAAATGACACAGAACCTTGTGTTCCATGACAAGTCAAAACACATAGAAATCTGATATCATTACATTTGTGATATGGTGTAGAGAGGAGCCATAAAGCTCCATTATGTTGGCACAGATGAACAGGATACATATGTGTTGATCAAGCCTCTATCTCATTTAAATTTTTATCACTTTCGAGATAAGCTTGGTGTAGTCTGAAAGGACCTCTCTCGAAAGGGGGAGTAGTGTTGATGTCAGCCTCATGCTGAAGATTTCTAGCTTCATGTTGATTTTGTTGAGATGCCAGCCTCGTGCTGAATATTTCCAACTCCGTGCTGATGTCGTTGAGATTCCAATTTCGTTCTTAATATTTCCATATTAAGTGTAGATGTTGATGAGATGTTTGCTTCATGTTGAAGATTTCCATCTTAGTGTTGATGTTGATGATGCTCTAGCCTTCGTGTTCTAATGTTGTTGTTGTTGATTTTGTATCAGCCTCGTGTTCTTATTGATGATGATTATGTATTAGTGTTATACTAATCCATGTTGATGCAGATGATGATGATGATTCCATTCCAGTTCCTTGTTGTGGATGATGATATTGATGATGAGAAAAACTTTCGTTGATTTATAGATATGCCAGTCAATGTTCCAGATGTTGTTGATGTTGTTTCCCTCTCTCTCTTCTGATGATGTTGTAGAATACCCTTCTTGTTAAGGGGGAGTGTTGAAATATTGTAACTGCAAAGAGTATTCTATTTATTATTGAGTTATTATTCATCATATCAATCCCCTTTTGTGGATTTATCATGTCGGGATTTGTACTTGACCAAATCCCCTTTTGTGGATTGGTCAAACCCTAATTATATTATGAAAATTAATAAGTCAGTCCCCAAGCCTAATTAAAGTGGTTTTAACACTACGAAGAGAATTTGTCCCTTCCCAGTGAAGAGACACCTTTCCAACGCTTGCCAACTAGTATAAATAAAGGAGGCCAGTGCCTCATTTGTTCACTCACTCATTCACTCATCAAGTGTGCAAGTTTGGTAGCTGCAGTTGGGAGAAGAAAGAAGAGAGAGGCACATTGCTTAGTGTTGGATATTCTCTAGTGTTTTGGTTTATTGTCTTGGATTTGTATTGTCTATATATATTAAGGAAGATTTTGTTGGGTTTTCTCCCCCATGAGGGTTTCCCAAGATAAATTTTGTGTATCTTGTGATTATGTTTCTCTCAGTGATCCTACTTATGCTATTGTTATATAGTAAATTGAAAAGAAACCTAATAATAGCTCAAAACTTAACAATGGACACTCGCTGGTAGCGGAGAAACACCATAAGAAATGTAATGATAGCTAAAATGCCTCACTCCAATGGACACCCTACCCAAATCTTGTCTAAAAAAGGAATGTATTGATGTTAAAAGGAAAGGGGCTGGTAAAGATAAAACCCACAAGCAGATCCAAATTTGTGAACCCGGGAACTTGTGTACACATTGATAGAAAATCTTCTATTGAAAAGGAATAGACTAAAGTTAGAGGGTTTCTCAGCCAATTTGCACAGGCTAAGCATGAGGGAAGGAAAAGATATTCCATTTTCGCTCAGAGAATCGTCATTTGTTGAGCACTCAACACACCTTAAAATAATTTGTGATTTTTTTTTCTTTTTGGGTACCAATTATCATTTTTTGAATCAGAGTCAGTATTGTGGGATGGATGAATTTATATTTTGTTATTGAGTAACATGGAATGAAAGGCCTAAAATATACACAGCTGAAACTTTTTCATCAGTCGTTTGATCGACAATTTCTGGTCTATAATACAGTTCTTTAACATAGCCAATACGTTTTTGGCATCAGAGAAATCACAAATGTGGAAAACCATAACAAATCCTCAATCACCGATACATTTTTGGCATCAACAAACTCTGAGGGTCGGAAGGACGAAAAACAATGACCGACACAAATTACCAATCATCGATCGTCAATACGTCGTCAGCATCAATAGGATAGGATGCTATATCCAGGAATGTTTGTTTAAAGAAAGTCACCTATGTCGAAAAATGTTTCTCACGAAGAGGTCAAAATAAATAAGCCACGTGTCTTTGCCACGTAAATATTATGTATGATTCTATCTCTTCCCCACGTCGTCGTTTGAGGTTCACCCATGTAATATCTATACTTCCATGTTAGCATTTCCACGGCAGCGTTGTATGGCATTTTTAATCGATGTCGAAACTTTTTCCTAAAGGTGTCAACGAAACATGTCTAAGGAAAATTGTCGATGTCAATTCACTCATTTACTATCGGCAGACTGATAGGTCACCAAATGTCGGGGTTTTTTGTTGAACCTTCATCATTCTACACCAACAATCCTAGTCGATCCATGTTTTTGTTCCATTCAAAAGACCTTGTTTTTTTTTCGACACCGATCATAATAGTTTCTTGTAAACACTAAAAGGATTAGTAATTTGATGGGACACCCTTAACTGAGGTAAGACAGGATCTGTGATTTGAAGGATAAGTTAAATTCTGGCATAACCTTTTCCACAAACTCGCGCACTGACCAACAGTCGAAATTTGAATTCGCCAATGAAATACAAAGTAAACCGCTCCTGCCCTGCCAGCCTGCATTTCATTTAATCCTAAGCATGGTGAAAATTATGTAATAGATTGCACATATCGCATTTTCTCTCCCGAATTTAATACTTGATGCGACAAGGTAAGTATAAATTATGTTTAAATTTACAAGATCATACCCAAACATGTTATTTTGTTTGCAAATCGCTTATTCCCTAAAGAAAATGAAGGAGCAATTGAAAGCATCAAGGATGTCACGGCGCTCTCTCTGATTTTGATTACCAGTAAGACTAGGTTAATTTCTTGCAAGTAGAGGTAACCATTTTATTTATCATTTATGCACTTGCGATTGGGTCAATGACTCTTGTCAAGATTAGTTGGCTGCTCATTATAACATATTTTTCTTTTCTGCAGGAAAATGCCTCCAATAAATCCAACGATCAGGCGCTCACCTAGAATGCCCAAAAAGAAGGAAGAAGAGGTTGGCGAAGGGTCTACATTGAGCGTTGCAAGATAATTTTCCCAACCTTCGACGTTTGGCTACACAAAGACAAGCATTGGATCTAAAATGGTGCTCCCACATTGGGGAGACTTGTATAGAAAACTCAGCCAAGAGGATTACCCGGAAGTCACACCCCATAGCAACCCGGACGTCAGAATATTGGATGATCAAGTGTTCCCAAACATCAGGAGATCATGCATGCACATGGTGGCTTTTCAGACCCCAGTTATGACCTGTATCAAGACTTTAGGATGGATAATCGTCCACGTAGACACAGTGAAATGCACTAAAAAAAATGCATAGGGAGAATGTGTCGTTGTTTTCCTTCCATTTGAGATACAAAAGTATTATAAACTCAGGGACCCATAGGAGAGGTTAAACACATATTTCGTGGTTAAATTTTATGAGTATCATGACAGCAGCAGGTTACTAGCCTCATGGGGGAAAGAAGAAAAAAAATTAACAAACATAAACATCGGTTGGTACAACATGGTAAATCTCAGAGAACCCTACATGTATCTAATGGCTTTGATTTGCCTATTATATGGAGAAAAGGATTTCCCAAAAAATTTAGATGCTTGGATGCCCTTGGCATATCCGTGGCGATTTCCGGGAGTAGTTTCAATTGGGGAGCCATTATCTCCAAGCAACTAAGTATTAATCTCCTATAGGCCCAGACACTGAAATAAGGAGAAGTTCGAATCTTCTACATGGCATCCTACTTGTTGGACATAATCTGCGTAAGAAATGTTTTTGCAGGTATGAATTTAAGTTGGCATATTTTTGAATTGTCTATACATGTTTATTTCAGTATATTATGGGAAAATAGGTATAAAAGATTGTATTTCATGATCTGTCATGGGTTCATATCCAGGATATACTTCATTATATTTAGAAAGGAATTCCCTAGGATTTTTGTGGCAATAAAGAAGATGATAGCTAAATTTGGCCACTAGTACTTCGAAGAGACAAGCACCTATATCAGGGTGTTTGGAGCTATTGGTGCACCCCACCTACTCCCCGTTCATGTCCCAGATCATCTCATATTGGGAGATATTTTTTACCAGACCATTTTACAAGGTTATAATGCTTCCCTGGTAAAGGATAAAAAGAGATCTTTCATTCCCTATGGTTTTCATATAGAGTTTTATATGGTCAAAGACACTGCGCAGGAGAAACACGAAGGGTTAAACCATCTTGAGTATCGATTCCCAATAGGCCTCTTTCGTAAGCATGGTCCAAAAGGTTTAGTTCCCCAACATGAGTCGCATGTATCCTCCTATTGGTCGTATGCTCATTATAGTTATGAAGATGAAATATTTACAGAGGGTGCCTAGGACTGGGAGGAAGTGCTCCATAGAAGGGCTAACCCATACATGAACAAATTCAAAGAAATGTCTATGGATGAGAAAGCTGAGACAATAGAGCAGACATCTCAAGAACACCTTAGGGTAAGAGAAGAAAGAAGAACAATAGAAGTAGCAGAGGCACAAAGGAGGGGGATGTTGTTACTGAAATAATCCCAAAGAGATATAAAAATGTCAGAAGAAGATCCCCCACTTAAACCTTTGATGGAACCCTTGAGGATTACCCCGGTCAACACAATCAATCGTAGAGAAGAGATAAATGGCTCAGAGACAATTCCACTAGAGAAAACAGTTGATCAAGAAACCCCAACCCTATGTCACCATAGGTAGGAGTGTCGGTGACTACTACAGTTAAGCAGAGGATAGAAATAGCATCAAGTGGTACGGGTGTGCCTACTTTCCTCATAGACTTAATTACCATATATGATGATGAGGAAAGTTCAGAGGTTTTGCGCATAACCCTGATACCAATCACAGAACAGAAAGAACCAAGGGAAACATCTACTCCAGATTTCGATGCTTTGATCCCAAATCCACAGGTAGGAGACCATGAGGCTAGGGGAACTCTGGACACTGAATTTCTCGACTAATTGAGAACATAGCCTCAGAATGACAGCTCCAAGAATGACTTGGGTGCTAGTGAACAAGAAGAAGAAATGCAGCAGCCATAAATTGACATCTCAATGGTCGAACCCCCAGTTAATGTCGATCCTTTGCCTACTTCCCCACATAGTAAAAAGACTCCACCAGTCAACGAGCACCAGTAGGAGGCAAAGTCACCAGAACATACAAAATTTTCCCCTTCCAAGGAACTAAGAGAACCTACCATGGAACATCTCTATACGGTAGGAAGCCTAGGAAGTACTTTGTCCTCGGGAGATCAACAGATTCCTGAACCGGTAGATGAAATCGTCAATATATAGGAAATTTCTTATGATAGGAAAAGGAAAGTTCTAATGAGAAGAACTACCAAGAAAAGAGGCTCATGCTCAATAGAACACTTATCATAACCAGAGAGGAAACATTGTTTGACATAGAAAATGCTAAGATGATTAAGTTAATCGAAGAAGGTATGTCTATAACCGATGCTACATTGGACAGGAAAACAAGGGATGAAAGGGAGGTAGCTGCCATGAAGAAAGAGTCGGACCATCTGTGACATCAAGCGGAATATTACCAGAATTAGACACAAGCAGTGGTACTCCTGAAAAGTGATTTATAAGAAATGTATGCACAATTAAATAGTGAAATAGATCTCTTCACCGCTCGCATAGCTGATTTCCAAGAAGATACCCTCATGAGGTTAGAAACCTGTAAAGACATTCAACGATGGTATGAAAAGGCACATCAATACTTAGAACAAATAGACTACATCAGTGAAGTGCAGAAGGGTCGAGATATAGACGAGCATGGCATCCGAGTGTTGATTGATAACAACATTGCCCGAATAAATAAGGAAGTTTAACACTGGGTAAGAATGGTCTAGGAACCTCAGCAAAAAATTCAAGAAAGATGGGGAGAGTGTGAGAAAGGTTGGGAGAAAATTAGTCAGGAAATGAGGAGCATTGACCTACTAGATTTTGGTCCACCGGAAGATTTCGATCTACATGACATAGTTAAACAACATCAAGAGAAAGACCTGGCATGGGAAGAGGATATTTCTCAAATTTCAAGCATGATCTCGGGTCAAGTGAAAAATTTCATGGAATCCCCGATTAAAGATCTTGTAGTCCTACAACGCTTAAGTTTCAAGATAATCAAGTATAAGGAATGAGAAATAGAGATAAAGGAGGTCATCTCTACTCTAATGGATCAACACAGGTTTCCATATGCAAATACATGTGAAGATATCTTCATCAAGTGGTCAGAGTACGAGAAGAATAATCCACTTCCGTAAAACCACTAGATGATCAAAGGAGAAGCAAAACAGATAGATAAATCTGCCAGGTGTCGTTTTCTTAAATTAGCACAACTTTAGTAGTTATTTTTAGTTTAGTTTTTTTTTTTTATAAATAAGGGAATCAACCTGGGACAATGGGTCGATGGTTTTGGAGAGAGAGACTTTTTCTAGAATTTTGTAAGAGAATTATTTTTGTGCAAGTTATTTTAATTAAGAAGTTTTGTTTAGAACCAAAGACACTTTTATCATCTAAGGCATGAATGTGATTGGCCTGAAGGGGATTGTCTCTGTCTTCAGATTCAATATTTTTTATTGTATTGAGTAAGAGTTGTTTTTTTTATTTAAAGTTATCTGATAATGATGTAACAATTCTTTTATTCTATTTGATGAATAGAAATCGATTGTGTTAACCTGTGATTGAAAATAGAGCATCGAAAATTACTTTTCTTACACTAGCTTCTTGTCACGTGTAGGTTTTGTTTTCTGTAACTTTTATCTCAGACAATGTTGAATGTCCACTAATCAAAATGGTATTAATGTTGGTTTGAAGCAGTTTAGATCTTCTTTGTTTTCATGCCAAGGTATATAGGTTATCCTAAAAAAACCTAGCCTTCTCCCAACACACAATTCAACTTCCCTCTTCCATTTAGATTAATCTTTATCTTTCTTTGTTATAAATATTAGAAAAGAACCAAAAAGAGAATTGCCTAGCCTGAGGAAAAGTTTCACAGAAAAGACACATCTGTGAGTCACGATTAAAGCCCATCGATAATTCCCGCCAGATCACGAATCTGGAGAACCTTACCACTCATCAAAAGATTACGAGTCTAATTGGGCCTCTTAAGTGGGTTTGGTTCATGTTGTTGAGTTAAAGGGACCTCGGACCCCACAACATGTCCTTGATCACACATTTGACTAACATTGAGAATATTTTGTTCCAAACCTTCAACATATAAGACATTATTTGTTTTAGTCTTTCCATTCTCAAGACTAAGAGTACATTTTCCGACTATCTTCGTGGTAGCATTATCTCCAAATGTTACACTGCCTTCTTTTACTTACTTCAAAGTGTGAAACTCATTATTGTCCCCTATCATGTGGCTTGAGTATCCATTGTCAATGTTCCATTTGTTTCCTTGTTTTTCAGCATGAAGGGCAATTTGCACAAGCATAGATTCCTCCTTCTGCTTTTCTTTCTCCTGCTTCCTTTTCCAAACTCCCATGGGTTCTTTCTTTTGTTTGGAAAGGGTATCTTCTTGTCTATTTTTTCTAGAAGTTTCCACTAGGCCACTTCTACAAAAGCATGTTATGTGTCCATAGTTGTTGCACTTATAACATACAACATTGTAATCAAATAATAAATCAAATGAATTATAGTTTCTATTTGAGAACCCTTAAGTACTTTTTTTGTGTTCCATACATGACCATTTCTTGCATATGCTCTATAATCTATTGCTTTATGACCAAAGTGATGACAAAGAAAAAACAATAACCAAGGAAAGAGTTTTGGTATTGAGTTGTGAAAGACCATCTTGGTGGGAATAATCTTTTGAATATGCCCTTCTTGTCTTTGGGAGGAAAGTCAATTTTCTATGGAACATCATTTTCTCTCTTTATATTATCTTCATCACTGATGGAGATTTTGAGTGCATCAGGGTAGCTTTTAGATTTCCTTCATTTACTTTCTTCAATGGCTTTGTACTTTTTGAATCTTCTTTGGTGGTCATCTGACTCTTACTATAAGCCAAGATCAGTTTTAAGGAGTGGTGATCTTTGGATTTTGATGATATCATCTAATATTTTAATGCTCTTTTCAAACTTCAATATTCTATTCAACTGAGCAATTGACTTCTCCAATTCCTTTCTTAAGGAAACAATTTTAGTTTCCAACTTCTCATAATTTTCTTCATTTTCCTTCAGCTGAATTCTCACCACTTCTTCTGGTTTTTTTTTCCTCTTCTCGTTGAATATTTAGATGGATAATAATCTTCTCTGTTTCTTCAAGTCTTTGTGAAATTTTTTCCTTTACATCATGATCCTCCTCTTCATATTTCTGCAGTTTCTCCTTTTGTTTCAGATTCTTTTTCTTAAGCTTTTTTATTCTTCTTAAGGCATAATTGATTTCTTCTTCAAGATCTACTTCCATATTTGTTTTAGATTTGTATTCCTATTTTGAATCCATCATTTCTTTCCCTTTGTATTTGTTTTCCAAAGTATCAATTTTTATTTCCATGTGTGCTCCTGAGATCTACCTTCCAATGGTTAGACTATTTCTGAAGGAGCCTGGCTCTGATACGAATTGTTGAGCACACACTTATACTAAGGGGGGAGGGTGAATTAGTAAAATAAAATAAAATAATTCAAGCATTCATCAACCATAAGAAAACAATCACATATGAGATCTATTAACTGCAGAACATTGAACACAAGATTTACATGGAAACCCTTTCAAGAGAAAACCACAAAAATTCTCTTTATAATTCTTTGTAGGCACCAACCTATTGTTACAAATATTTGTAGGAACCAACCTACTTGAGACACCAATCCCCACTAGTACAAATCATGGTAGGCACCAACCTACTTTTACATATCTTCGTAGACACCAATCTACTAGAGACACCAATCCCCACCGCTAAGCACCAACTTAGCAAGAGACACCAATCTCTTACAGATCTCCATAGACACCAATCTACTCGAGACACCAATCCCCACCACTAAGCACCAACTTATCAAGAGACACCAATATCTTATAGATCTTCGTAAGACCAATCTACTAAAGACACCAATCCCCATCACTAAGCACCAACTTAGCAAGAGACACCAATCTCTGAATTACACCAACCTTCATTGATGTTGCTTGTTATTTTTGTATTCATCGGGTATACTTGTTGCTTCTGCCTTCACCAGGTCTACTCACTTATTTTTCCTTCACCGTGTCTTCTCACTACTTCTGCCTTTACCAGGTAACTTTCTCAATGATTTTTGTTTTGGGTCTCTTCACAAGAACGAACTTGTACAACATGCTATGTATCCAATTTTGAAAACTTGATTATGAAATTTTTACATGAGGTACTTCTGTATGTCTCCTTTGTTCTGTAAAAATGTCACAATCTGAAGAGTCTCAGAA
>ML786480.1:449261-471789 GCA_009831015.1 Picea engelmannii | reverse complement strand
TTTTTACCTGAGGTACTTCTCTATGTTTCTTTTCTTATGTAAACATTTCATAGTCTGAATAGTCCTAGAAAGGAAGTTATAGTGAAATTTTCAAAATGACATGTTTGACATTGATTTCATGAGCATTTAGGAACCCTTAATTTCACACAGTATATCTCCAAAAGTATAGCATACTAGAATCTGAAAGTTTCATCACATGTACACCAAGATCTCTCTTCTCTGTGTGCAAAATTTCAAGGTCTAAAACATCCCAGAAAATAAGTTATAGAGAAAATGTCAAGTTGACCTGTTTGAAACTAATTTCAAGAGCATTCAGGAACCATGACTTCCACAGGGCATATCTCTGAAAGTTTAGAGAACGAACATCTGAATTTTTTACAACATGTACACCAAGATCTCTCCTTCATCTCTTAAAAATTTCAAGGTCTGAAACATCCTAGTAAAAAATTTATCGCGAAAAATGTCAAGATGACCTGAAACTAATTTCACAACTCTTCCCTCTTGAAATGATATTCAATCTTTGTTCATCCACTTATTCAAATGTTATTTCATATTGCACACACACACACTTTCTCTCAATACTATCTCTTTTTATACTTTTTCATAACCCTTCATGGAGGGACATCTCCATTAATTAAATAATTAATTCTCAATACCATAGACAAATACCTCAAATACCATGGGTAAATACCTCAAAGCCATGGGTTTGAAACCACCATTTCACTTTTTATTTTTTCACATGCACCAAGATGGTCTTGAAAGTGGTGTGGGTATTGTAATGTCGTAATATGACATTAATATCAAACATTAGTCCTTTGACATCAATGACAACAATTCCAACAGAGATAGAAAAGGAGAGAATTAGAGTTGGAGAGCAGAGAATGGAGGGCGATTTATGGAGAGTTCTCGTAGCTGAAGATGGAAGAAGAAATTTGTCAGGTTTCCAGAAGAACCAAGTATCGGGCCTGAAGAGTGAACTCTTGTGTGAGTTGCAACGGAGCAACAGGCTTGTTGTTGTTCTTTTCCTGGTATATTTTGTAGCAGTGAGTTCCCTTGAGTTCCTAGTACTGATATTCATGGTCACCTATGCTAGAGAGACATTGATAAACGAATGGTATAGCTCGATGGACTAAGAGCAGTGAAGGGGTACATTCCTTGGGTTGGGCAAGTTGAGAGGAAGAGAGTTGGATGAAAATTGGGATAGTTGTAGGAGAATGCCAATGTAGTTTTCCTAGCAGTGAGTTCCCTTGAGTTCTCAGTAGTGAGATTCATTATCACCTGCGCCAGAGAGATCCATATAAACAAATGGTACAACCCGATGGACTGAGAGCAGTGAAGGGGTACATTCCTTGGGTTGGGAAAATCAAGAGGAAGAGGGCCTGAGGAAATCGGGATAGCTATAGAATATTTTTAGTGGGTTGTGGGTTTATCTGCGCTAAGAGTGGACAATGAAAGACACCAAATTTTTTGGATACAAAGCCCCAGCTCAAGGGTGATCTTCTTCTGAGATCTAGAGCAACATATCTATTGCTGGGAGGAACATGCATCCCTTGCAGTTGGTTACTTCATTATTACTAAAGCTAAGTGTTAATATCTGTGTATATTTCCTTGTTCTATTGTCTAATTGTTGGCCATTAAGATCTCATAGTTCAATAACTATTTTTTGTTAATGAGTTGTTGTTTTAGTTTCTATTCTACATTTTACAAGTGTTGTTAGATGCATGTTTGTTAGGCATGTTGCATTGTATTTATATTTATCTTGGTATTAGAAAAATATTTTGTATGGTAATGCCTCAAAGGGGGTTTGGGGCATGCTAAAGGCTTGAATTAGAGTCGTTTCAAAGTGTTCATGCAATAATGTGCCCAAGCAGGTGGTATGGGTGTGTTACAATGTGCTATTAGAGCTATGTCGGGTCATTTTTGTAGTAATGTGGCTCAACTTGGATGTTGGGTATGTTACATAACCCATGCCACAAAGTGAAAGGAAATAAAAATGTCTTTTCTCCAACTAACAAACATATTTTTAAAAAATAAAAATAAATAAATATAAAATAAATAAATAAAATCATGGCAAACACATCAAATTCATAGAACATAATCAAATCCATATATTAATCCTAATGCCCCATGTTTTTAAACAAACATAAAAAGAAGATGAACATGTGCTTTTTTTAACTCAACAATATGCTTTACCTTTAACCCAAACCTAATCAATGGTAATTAGATCAAACCAATCGATCCACAACAAAGGGTTCAATCAAGTGCCAAATGATAAACAAATGAAAAATAAAAGCAATCAAAGGACTAAAACAACCCTTACTCAAAATCAAACTAGACTTTTAAACTTGACAATATGATACAAATGCAAACAACAAACAAACCATTAAACTTTGCTAAGATATCAAAGTTGGACATCAAGGGAAATGTCATGTACTTGAATGACCCCATTCTCACTTAGTGGAAGTCCTATTAAATCATTTATTCTTGTTGATTACACAATGGTACTCACACAACCAACATTTCAAACTTCTCCATGATGCTAGATTAGAGGGAGGTGAAAATAATCACCCAAGTATTTATAGTCCTTGAAATGACTCAAGTAAATAGTGAACAATCACACAATTTGAGCGTCTTTATATGTGTGAGAATCATACATTAAATGAATGTGTGTAGTGAGTACTACATGTGTGAATGTGTGTTAAAATCTATGTTAAACTTGCATGTGTGTGCATTGATGTTTCCTTGAATGGTTGAAGTATTAATTCCCATGTTACATTAATCTATGAGTGAGATTAAAGTTACTATAATTAGCTTTGTGAACCTACTTGAATAAGAGCCATACTAGATTGATTGCTTTATGAATCTAACCAAAATAACAAAGCTAAATCACATAAATGTTCAATTGCAAAAGTTGTGTTGATAATAGTGTTAGTAATAATAGGTGTGCTCGTTTTAACCATAGACAATATAGTAATATTTTCACCCAACCATAGGCCGAAGCCACCCCTAAGCACCTTAACCTTGATAGAGAATAATTCTGGAAGCAAATCCTAGGCCTAATAGCCAATCAAGGTAGTGTATCACTCTCCAGAGTTAGCATACCAAGCAGAAAATCCAAACCATAACCATGAGAGAGTCCAAGACTGAAACCGAAAATACAAGTTGCAGTAGCTACAACTACAGCTACTCTCCAGACTTGCGCACAACTAATTTTTTGTAGTTGTGAGTTGTGTGTGTCAAATGAGCTATGGCGTCCTGTATTTATACTGCTCCTCCTTAATTGTCTGGGCCGACTTCTCATTTTGGAGGCTAAAAACTCAATATTAAATATTTCTTTTAGTCGACTTGTCTTCTAGGGTTATGCCCAATGCTTTAGGGTTTCTTATTTCTTCTTAGAATATTCTATTCTTGTTAGGGTTACATGTGGAGGCTAATACCTCCTGTAGCTACCATAATATCAACACTCCTTCCTAGCTAGGGAGGTACTAAAATCAATGGTCTTGAGCACAAACATACCATTCAATCGGTAGCATCATCATAGCCACACATGCTATCTCATGATTGGATCATGAGCACCATCATCACTATCAGTATCATCTGATATCATCAACTACATCATCTCTCGAATCCATACTCCATCTGAGTAATCAGGCATGATGTTGAATAAGTCACTCACTCCACGGAGTGATACAAGAACCATTCTTCTAGTCCAAACATATTTCCTAGAAGAATAACTATTTCAACATATGCTAGAATCCACACCATGCAATACAAGGACTATTCTTCTAATCCAGACATAATTCCTAGAAGAACAATTGTCATGGACCATTTTCCGTCTGGAGAATGCATGTCCACCAACACACTGACTATCCATCTAGCTGATAATCATTTCCAACACTATTGATAGTATACATGGCAATCAGACAACGCCATTCAATAGAACAAAAATGTGTCTATCCATAGTAGTACACAACTACTATCCAGTGGTACACAACCACACCAAGTAGCACACCGCTACTTAATCAGTGACACATAGTCACAACCAGTGGAACACATCCATCAAAGTGGCATACATATATTGTCCAAAGACATACAATATCCATAGCAATCATATCATCTGATATCAACCTGCATAAAACAATATCATGATATAAACTGAGTCATTTGAGCCATTCTTCCATTCACATCTGAGAGATCTAGAAGAGCATCTGTCCTCAGAAGGTAAAACATCAGCTATGGGCTATCTGGACTATTCTTCTCAAGCATAGAAGAATAATTGTCCATGATTTATGAGCCTGGACCATTCACCTAATTGGGCCATTCCTTCGGCACTAGTCATAGTGAAACCTAAAGAGAATGAGTCTACCCTAGGGAATGCATGTCCTTGATTGTTGAACCTGGACCATTCACCTAAATGGGCCATTCCTCTGGCACTAATCATAGTGCAACCTGGATAGAATGAGTCTTCCCTAGGGAATGACTGTCTGGACCATTTCCTAATGGAAATCATTGTCTTGCACCAACCTCCAAAACGGACCATTCTTAGAAACTTCTCACAACTGTGAAATTCGAAAGAATGATTTCCCGGCGAGGTGGACCATTCTACTTGACCACTACTCAGAGTGACTGCCAAGAAGAATGATTGACCTAAATCATTCCCCCACACTAGCCACAAAGGGAATTGTTTTATATGGTACATCAGCAATATATCAGACCATTTTCATTACGAAAATGATTGTCTGATATGGACCATTTTTCGAACTGGAAAATGCATGTCCGTCAGAAATCTCAAACCACTTTTTGAACTAGAAGGGAAATGTTCATCCTAGACCATTTTTCGAACTGAAAAATAACTGCCCATAAATCAATATCACATCAGTGCTCCCTCCCAACCTGAGATTAATCTCTTCCTTTTTCAACAAGGAATTTATATCCACAAGTCCCATCTTGTTTCTTAAGTACGCAAACTTTTCATCTTGGACAGAGGCTTTACCAAAATATCTGCTATCTGCTCATCTGTGGAGATATATTGGAGAACCAACTTCTCTTTTATGGCCTTCATCATGGATAATATAATGCTTCATCTCAATGTACTTCGGTCTGTCATGGAACACTGGTTTTCTCTGGAGGCTTCATATATCTCTGATCATTACAATATATCATGGTCGATTTTAGCACTTTTGTTTCCTGCTAGCTCATGACATCATGGAAAATCTCAAACTGAAACATATCCAAGTAGCACTTCTTTTTTCATCATGAGAGTTTGCAATGGATTAGAAATATGTCATCTCGGACTTCTCAGTAACTATTCTGATACGCTATATGTTTTAAAGAAGGTTTTCACCATGCTTATGTTGTATATGAAATACTCTACATCGGGTTGTTTGAATCCATACAAGGTATTCTTATATTTGCATACATGGGTCTCTTTTTGGTATAAGCTTCTTTCTCACTTTCTTTATTTGGAAGAGCAGTCTTTTACATGTAAATTCCAATTCATGGATGCTGCAAGAGGTATATCTAGTTTACTGAAACAAGTTGTTGTCATAGTCTTCTCCCTCCTTCTGGAAGAACCTATGAATCTTGCAATGCTTCCATTCATAAGTATTTTTCACATTTTCTTACATACATTGTTCTTTATCATAACTTCCATTCCTTCTGCTCCATTGCTTCTTAGTAGGTTCAAACCAACCTGGTAGTCTTTTGATTCTCAGTATAATAACTGGTTGTTCTTGTTTTTCTTTCTTTCTTGGAATCTTCATGTTCTTCCTCATGTCTCTCTTTAGCTCTTGGGTCCATGGGGAATTCTATGTGCTCTGAAGATTCCAAATTCTTCCTTTCATCATAGGATCATGGATGTAGATGGACAACCAAGGATACTTTAAGGCTTCTTTTCGAAGAAGACTTCTTCTAGAGTCAAACTGAACACGTGTTGTTTATCAAGGCTGCTACTTTTAGAACATGGATAGATACATCGTAATCCTCAATGGATCATATCATTTAGGATCATCTCCCTCCTAATCCTTGCTTCATGCATGAATGCATGCTCTTCTTTTGGGATTCTGGAATCAACTACCTCCATCTAAGAGAGTCCACGCTTATCTTTGCATCCTTATTGCTTTCTGCAAAGTGTCACAAGTCTTTTTCTAATTTCCTCTTGATTGTTGACTTCTTTTTGTTTTGAATTCTTCTAGGTTTCTTCAAGTTGTATTCTTATTTCGGCTTATCTTTCAATTTTTACTTATGTAATAGCTTCCACGGGAATTGTTACCAAGGATTTTCAATCCACTTCATCTTTTCATGTGTATTGCTTGACTTGTAGTCATCGTGATAGAAATCCTTATCTTGTTATTCTTCCATAGGTATTGTTTCACTTGAGCATCTTATCTTCTAATAAATGGATATGCAAGATATGTACAGAAACTATGTAAACATGGTATGTACAAGAACTATGAAGAATATTGTTACCTTGTCTTAGAAGAAGAAGTTTGTTTTATCCTGCTTGACTTTCTTTGAGGTTTCCCTTTCTTCGGCAATTGTTTCTTCGTCTATTTCCTTCCTTTTCTTTAACTCAGGACAGTGGTTCCTGTAGTGACCTATTTTCGACAGTTGAAGCATTGTATATTTGACATATCCTTTTCTTGATTTGGTTTCTTCCTTGAGCCAAACTTCTTCTTATTCCTGAAATTCTTGAACTTTGTTGTGAAATCTTGATCATCGTATTTATTTTGGGATTTCTCTTTTGTGTTAATCCTTGATTCTTCTTGTGCACAACAAGCTCAAATTTCTCCAAATGTAGGATACTCCTTTCTTGTGTTCATGCTTGCGGCAAATGCATCCCATGTCTTGGGAAGACCATTGAGTACTATATTTACCAATTCCTTCTCTGAAATGATTTCTTCAATAGCTTGTAGTTGATCTCTTAACTGAGAGATTCTCACAAGGTATGATGTTATGTTGCCATTATCATTCATTTTCATGTCACGGAGCTCATTCTCCAGACTCATTACTTGTCCAATGTTTCTAACCGAGAAGAGGTTAGTTAGGGCATCATACATCTTCTTAGATGAGTCAAGATGAGAGATGTAGGGTATCAAGTGGTCTTTTACAGAGTCCACTGTGATACTCATGGAATTGATGTCATTGTCTTTGAACTTCTCCATAATTGCAATGTTTTGATGTTCCTTCTCTTTTCCTTCTTCAAACTATGGTTCCACGATTTTTCCTTTCACTATATCCAACACTTTATTCTTGGCAAGGATGAGATCAATCCTTGTCTTCCATGCTCTGAAGTTAGAAGCCCCTTCTAACTTGTTTTCTGACTTCATAGAGTAGGTCATGAATGCTTTGACTTGGTCAACCTTTGACTTTGACGAAAAACTCAAAATTGATGTATTAGCTTGTTGAGAGTACCAAGAGGTGCGCTAGGCTAGGGCGCACTAGGATATCAAGAAATTAGGTCAATAACTTCACATAAGGTTCCTTAACAAGAGGTTTAGGGTTTCATTGATGCAGCAAAACTTTTACTACAACTGCAACTGTAACTGAGAAAATCCTCTCAATCTATCTTCCAGTGGTTAGATTGTCTAAAGACAGTGTGGGCCCATAACCTGTTATAAATAATAGGTGTGCTCATTTTAACCATAGACAATATATCAATATCGTCACCCAACCATAGGTCAAAGCCACCCCCGAGCACTTTAACCTTGACAGAGAATAATTATGGATGCAAACCCTAGTCCTAATAGCCAATCAAGGTAGTCTATCACTCTCTAGAGTTAGCATATCAAGCATAAAGTCCAAACCATAACCAAGAGAGAGTCCAAGACTGAAACCGAAAATACAAGTTGTAGTAGTTGTAGCTGCAGTTACTATCCAGACGTGCGCACAACTAATTTTTTGCAGTTTCGAGTTGTGTGTCAAATGAGCTCTGGCGTCCTATATTTATACTGCTCATCCTTAGCTGTCTGGGCTGAATTCTCATTCTGGAGGCTAAAAACTCAATATTAAATATTTCTTTTAGCCAACTTGTCTTATAGGGTTATGTCCAATGCTTTAGGGTTTCTTCTTGCTTCCCAAAATATTTTATTCTTGTCAGGGTTACACGTGGAGGTTAATACCTCCCGCAACTACCATAATTGTTAATATTATGGTAGCTTCGGGAGGTATGAACCTCCATTGTGACCTATGACGAGATTAGAATACTTTAAAAGGAAGAAAAGAAGTGAAGGAAACCCTAGACAAGTTGTTAGCTGCAGAAATATATTTAATATGAATTTATTAATACCTAGAAGGAAAAGTCGGCCCCAGTTAAACTACCTAGACTCCTATAAATACAGGGTGCCAGTTCTCATTATTCTCATCTCAGCATTTGCAGAGAGAACTGGATTCGCGTAGGTGCAGTTGCAGCTTGTGCACAAGTTTCTGGGAAGGTGTGTGCTAGCCTCTGGGTGGGATCATCTGTTCAACTTGGTTTCTATTCTTTCTTGGTGCATTAGCCTCTCTTGGCTATTGGATTGCTACCAGGATTCTCTTCTCGGTCAAGGTCAAGGTGCTAGGAGGGTGGCTTTGGCCTATGGTTGGGTGACGAGGGTATCGTCAATGGTAAAACGAGCACAATATTCTATATTCTAACAGGTTATGGGCCCACACCCCCTTTAGTGAGCCTAAAACGCTGGAAGGAAGCATAGCCTCTAGAGATTGAGCTCGTTGAGGAACTGTCGCTAGGGTTACTAGCAGGAGCAGCTTCCAAAAGCACTGCATCTAGGGTTACTAGCAGAAGCAGTTACAGAACCCCTAATTCTCAGATCTGACACCTTGTGATGGAGCATCTCGCTCAAGGAGAAGATATTCAGATGCGCCCTAACTTAGCGCACCTCTTGGCTCTCTCAGAAGACAGAAATGACGAAGTTGAAGTTTTGGATCAAGGCATGACCAGTTACCAGTCAACCGAAGACATGTGTGAAACAATCAGTCTCTTACACTACTCAGCACTCACCGGAACGATTGAAGATGATATGTGGATAATCGATAGTGGAGCTTCCAGGCACATGACGAGAGATCAAGCCAGGCTCTCAAATCTAAATGAGAGAAAGACATCATACAAAGTGGAGCTTGGAGACAAAAGCACTTACCCCGTCAAAGGATTTGGACAAGCCTCCGTCAAGTTGGAATCAAGTAATCATGTTCACTTAAGTAATGTTTTATATGTACCTGGTTTAGAAAAGAATCTTGTATCAATATCATGTTTAGAAGACAAAGGAAACATAATAGATTTCATGGATGGAAAGGTGTTATCATGGCATAAGAATTCCAGCATAGAGGATGCTAGGGTTATTGGAAGTCGTGAAGGAAATCTGTATAGACTCTTAGAAAAAAATGAAGAAGATCTAGTACATGATGAAGTCAACCCTAATGAACTTTGGCATAGAAGGTATGCTCATATCAATTATCAAGCATTACCTTTCCTCAAAAAAATGGTTGAAGGATTACCAGAATTGAAATCTACACATGAAGGAATTTGCAAAGGATGTGCTCTTGGGAAGAATATCAAGAAACCATTCCCATGCAGCAACAACAGATCCCAGGAAATCCTAGATCTAATACACTCATATGTTTGTGGTCCAATGCCAGTCAGATCTCTAGGAGGATCCCTTTACTACATAATCTTCATAGATGACTATTCAAGAAAGACGTGTTTGTACCTACTGAAATCAAAAGACGAAGTATTCAGCAAGTTCCAAGAATTCAAGGAAGAAATAGAAAACCGTACGAACAAGGAGATCAAGACATTAAGAATAGATAATGGAGGAGAATACACCTCGAAGGAGGTCGTTGCATTCTGAAAAACGACAGGGATTAGGAGGGAGTTGATTGTTCCTCATAATCCTCAACAAAACGGTGTAGCGGAAAGAAAGAACAGATCTATCGAAGAAACGGTAAAAGTCTTATTGAACGATCAAGGTCCATCCATGTTCCTATGGGGAGAAGCAGCAATGATGGCAATATATGTACAGAACAAAATCCCTCATCGTATATTGAAGTAGATGACACGAGAAGAAGCATTCTCAGGTAAGAAACCTAACGTAGAAAACCTAAGAATATTTGGATGTCCAGTTTACTCTCATATTCCCAAAGATAAAAGGAATAAACTAGAACCCTCGGGAAAGAAGGGGATATTCGTGGGATATAGTGATTCATCCAAATCCTATAGAATATATATTGAGAAAAACACAAGATTGAAGTAAGCAGGGACGTAACGTTCAATGATGAAAGGAAATCCATCGAATAAATTATAGAAGAAGAAGAACTTGAAGAACCTAATGAAGAAAACAAAAAAATGAAAATAACGAAAAGGATCAACCTGATCATCCTATGGAGCCATGTGAGAACATTGATTCAGATATCATACAAAAACCCAAGAAATGACCAGCTTGGCTTGAAGCTACATTACAAGACGCAGAAAAAATCAAGGTTCCAGAAGGAACATCCAGGAAGAGTAAAAGACCGAAAAGATTCTCAAGTTATGCGGCATACATGACGAAGCTCCTAGATGAAGAACCTACCAAATTTGAAGTAGTAGTACAAAAGGGACAATGGAAAGAAGCTATGGTGGAAGAACATCAATCCATTATGAAAAATGAAGTATGGGAAATTGTACCCAGACCTAAAGAAAAATCAGGGGTAACCTCAAAATGGGTATACAAGATCAAACATGCAGCGGACGGAAGTGTGGATAAATACAAGGCAAGATTCGTGGCCAGAGGGTTCTCCCAAAAGGAGGGAGAAGATTATGATGAAACCTTTGCTCCAATGGCAAGGTATACCTCCATCAGAGCTATCATATCCCTTGTCGCTTCCATGGGATGGAATCTACACCAGATGGATGTAAAAACAGTTTTCCTCAATGGAGCTATTAAAGAAGAAGTGTATATCAAACAACCTCAAGGATTTGAGGTACATTCCAGAGACACTCACGTTTGCAGATTGAAGAAAGCTCTATATGGACTCAATCAAGCTCCAAGGGCTTGGTACACCAGAATGGACAGCTATCTAACAAGACTTGGTTTCTCCAAGAGTCATGCAAATCCAAACCTTTATTACAAAGTTGTGGATAATGCACCTGTGATTCTACTATTATATGTTGATGATCTATTTATAACAGGTGAAGAATCTCTAATTATTCAATGCAAGAAGGAATTAGCCTCTGAATTTGATATGAAAGATCTAGGTCTCATGCATTACTACTTGGGACTAGAAGTTTGGCAGAAGTGTGGTGAAGTATTCCTTGGACAAGGAAAGTACGCAATAAAGATCCTTCAGAAATTTGGAATGATGGACTGTAAGTCCATGGATACTCCTATGAATGCGGACATAAGAAAAGTAAAATTCCCAGATTCTAATCCAGTAGATCCATCTCTATATCGAAAGCTAATTGGATCACTGATGTATTTGGTAAATACTCGACCAGATATTTTCTTTGTTGTAAATACATTAAGTCAGTTACAGGTGGAACCTAGACAAGAGCATTGGATAGCTACAAAGCATGTCCTAAGATATATTCGTGGAACAATAAACTATGGCTTAAGATATGTCGCATCCAGTGACATCCAATTTCATGGATTCACAGACTCTGATTGGGTAGGAAGTGCAGAAGACAAAAAGAGCACTTTAGGTATGTGTTTCAACTTGGGCTCCGCTATGATATCTTGGGGCAGCATGAAACAGAATTCTGTCACACTCAGCACAACAGAAGCAGAGTATATAGCAGCATGTGAAGCATGCATAGAAGCAGTATGGCTAAGGAAGTTAATCTCCGATTTATTTGATTAGATTCCAGAATCGACCATAATATATTGTGATAATCATAGTTGCATAAGATTATCAGAACATCCAGTGTTTCATGAAAGGTCAAAACACATTGAGATCAAATACTATTTTATTCGAGATAAAGTCCAGGAAGGAGAGGTAAAGCTCGAGTATATCCCCACTGATGAGCAGACAGCAGACACCCTGACAAAACCTCTATCCAGAATCAAGTTTGCATATTTCTGAGAGAAGATGGGGATCGTGGAAATAACTCCCTTAACTGAAAGGGAAGATTATCCAAGCTAGGAGAAGGTACGGAAAAATATTCTTGAAAACATTTATTTTTATGACTCTCCAAGATTAGGAGGGAGCACTGAAAATATTATTTATCTTTGTAAATTGAAAAATAGTCCAGATTGGACAGATTCTTTCTTGTTCGAAAAGTGGATTGAGATTTCTGATGAACAGTGACTTCCTATTGTGGTTAACATAGGAAGTAGTCTAATTGTTGATGTATCATAGACAGCGACTTCCCACTATGGTTAACATGGGGAGTGGTCTAGGGCAGTCTCTCTTCTTGAGGGTTACTCAAGAAGACTGGCCCGCCTCGCCGAACAGCGATTTCTCATTGTGGTTAACATGAGGAATGGCCTGTTTTGGAGATTGATACAGGACAGTCTTTTTCTCTTGTGGTTAACAGAGGAAATGGTCTAGACAGTCATTCCTTAGGGTTATACATTCTCTCCAAGGCACACTTTGATTAGTGTAGGAGGAATGGCCCGGGGTGGGGAATGGTCCAGGCTCAGCAATCGGGGACAGACATTCCTTAGGGTTATACATTCTCTCTAGGGTGCACTTTGATTAGTGTAGGAGGAGTGGCTCAGGGTGGGGAATGGTACAAATATTCCTTAGGGTTTATACATTATGTCTAGGGTGCACTTTGATTAGTGTAGGAAGAATGGCCCAGGGTGAGGAATGGTCCAGGCTCAGAAATCAGAAACAATCCTTCTTCCTTGGTTGAGAAGAATAGGGCAAATAGCCCATTGTTGATGTTCTATACTGAGGGAAGATATTCTTTCATATCTCACATACGTGAGTGAAAGATTGGCCCAGATGATTCAGTTTATATCATAACATTGTTTCTATGCATATTACTATCAAATGCTTGACAGTTGATATAAAACTACTATGGTGGATATGTTCCACTATTCGTGAGGCATATATTCTTTCAGAACTCACGGATATGAGTGAAAGATTGGCCTAGATGATTTTTATGGAGACTGCCTGTCTCCAGACAGTAGAGATATACTACTGTGGTGGATCTGTTCCACTGTTTTTGACTATGTGTCATGGTTTGAGTAGTTGCGTACTACCTTGAATAAACACAGGTGTGTTCTATCAATTAATATTGTACCAGTTGTCATAGGAGATTATCCAGTTGGATAATAATGACAGTGCTCGTGTTGCTACCAGTTGAATGGTCTGTTGTGCTCAAGACCATACCTCCCTAGCTAGGAGGGAGTGTTAATATTATGGTAGCTTTGGGAGGTATGAACCTCCATTGTGACATATGATGAGATTAGAATACTCCGGAAGGAAGCAAAGAAGTGAAGGAAACCCTAGACAAGTTGTCGGTTGCAGAAATATATTTAATATGAATTTATTAATACCTAGAAGGAGAAGTCGGCCCCAGTTAAACTGCCTAGACTACTATAAATATAGGGTGTTAGTTCTCATTATTCTCATCTCAGCAGTTGCAGAGAGATCTGGATTTGCGCAGGTGCAGTTGTAGCTTGTGCGCAAGTTTCTGGGAAGGTGTGTGCTAGCCTCTGGGTGGGATCATCTATTCAGCTTGGTTTCTATTCTTGCTTGGTGCATTATCCTCTCTTGGCTATTGGATTGCTACCAGTATTCTCTTCTCGGTCAAGGTCAAGGTGCTCGGAGGGTGGCTTCGGCCTATGGTTGGGTGACGAGGGTATCGTCAATGGTAAAACGAGCACAATCTTCTATATTCTAACAATAATATCAACAAATAGAACATACCTATCATAATTACACGAGTTACCATACCACAAGACTGATGCATAAACATGTATCATCCTTTGAATTATTATTTTTTTTAAATGTTGGTTATATGTGGCTTATAATTTATGTATTATGTATGTAAGATTAACCAAAATTTATGAGGCAAAATGAGCTTGAATCATCTTTATTCCTTAGTAACTTAAATGCATCAATACATATTGTTTTAGACATTGCTCTCTAATTTTGTTGTATGCAAATACAATATTTCATCCCCTTTCATGTTTCCATTAATGGTTGATGCATTAAGCATTGATTTATGAGCAAGATTGGAGTTACTATAATTTTCTTTGCCAGCCTACTCCATTGAGATCCATACTAGATTGATTGCTTCATGGATCCAACCAAAAAACACTAAATTGCATAAATGTTCAATTGCAAAAATCATGTTGATGATAGAAGAACATACCCCTCCTAATTGCATGAGTAACCATACCATAAGCCTGCCTAATGCATAAGCACACATCGTCCTTTGATTTTTCTTTATTTTTTTTATATGCAACTTATAATTTGTGTTATGTAACTAAGATTAACCAGAATTTATGACGCAAAATCAGCTTGAATAATCTTGATTCCATTATAACTTTAACACGCAAATACATGGTGTTTTAGTCCTTGATCTCTAATTCTATTGTATAAAAATATAATATTGCATCCCCTTTTAATACTTTACATGAGCAAATATATCAAACACCTAACGAAAGTATATGAAGAGAAATATGAATAACGTGAGTACCATATATCTAACCCCAAAACACTGAAGTGTCGTTATACGTGTTGTGTGATAAAATGGATAAAACTTATGATTGATGCATATGAAAATAAACCCCTTACACTCTTGAATGTTCTTGTGAAATAAATGGAGTTGGGTTTAATGCTTAAGTGAATATATTTGACCCATTCTAAATTAATTTTGTAATATGGAATGTTTACTCTATATGCATTATGCAAGGTGAAAATCCAATATGTCCGACCAAATTTGTAAGAGACCGAATGTGCTAGAGTGCTTTGCTTTCTTCTGTACTTTCAGAAATAGCCATTAACCTAAGATCTTAAGATAGATGTGATCCTTACTTCATGTGTGAGATGTGATATTGAAAAGCCCAAAAGGTCTTTGAAACCTTCAAACCTTGACTATGATTTTGTTTCTTCGAAGTGTGATCTTGTTTTCTCTATGTGATTGAGTCTAGAATCTATAAAGACAAATTGCTTCAATATTTAGATTCTTGGAATTATGTGCATGTGGTTCTTATAAGTGACATATGAAACCTAAAAGATGAAACACGAATGAATAAGTCTAATTCTTTCTATTATGTGACACATAATAACCTAAAATTTGATTTTCATTTAGTTATATTACTTTTTTGTTGTTTTTATGTGAAATATGAAACATAAAAATGAACAGAAACTCAAAAAAATAAATGCTTCTACTAGCATCCAACATTTGTCTTCTCAACATTAAATGCTTGCACATTACCATTGTTTTGATATCTTTGATGTATATAGTCTTCTTATCATAAGAGACCACTTAAATCATCAAATGGGAGACCATTGGTTTGCCCAACTATAATCAAAATGGTCAGAAATGATTGAAACAATATTGTCTATGCATTCATCATAAGGGTTACAAGGTCTCTTTTCCACCTTATCACCCATGGCTAATAGTTGATCTACTATATCTTGAGTCTTTGTTGTGCATTCAATAATATAATCACCTCCATACATCTGCAAACCATATAATCAATTCCACATATACATGACGTCCACGTCATTCAAGGTTTCATTCAAGCTCCTTAGAGTACCCAAATCTTGTATACAATTTCCACAGTCAAAGACTACACTTGACATTCAACCAACTTCAACAACTTATTTCTCATAATATTTTAAATCTTATCTTTCTAAATGGAATAATGTTCACGATCAAGTTCACTCAATAATCAATTTTACTATTGAGGATGTCATTTATTGAAGTTTCCCTTTGCTATGTAGTTTCTTTTCTTTTTTAAAATTACATATCAATTACTATTGTTGTTACACTTCTAATTCTTCACGCATTAAAACATGTGCTTTCAAAATAACGACTATCATCTCTTGCCTTATTTACTCAAAGTTCTTCATCATACTGTCCAACTTCCTAGCTTCGAAAACTCAAAATACAGAAAAATACTTCATGAACATTAAAGATACAAGTACACAGATATACATTGAGCAATAAAATTGAGTTTTATTCACATAAATACAACACTCTATCTGTGTTTTACAACATCAAGCCCCCTCATAAGAGCTTAAAGCTCACAAGTCAACTTCTAGCTTACAACTCACAAGACCCTAACACATCAAATCTCAAGACCCTTCTCTTCACAATACCTACACATTTATATATATTACACTCAACCTTGTGGGAAATATATATGTGCTATTATATTAGGGTTAGGCTTTCAATCATTAATGTAGGTATGCATTTCATCTTCTCATCTATTGTCCAAGTCGATGTCACAATGCCTCTCTTGAATTTATGGTGTCAATAATCCTATGATCAACCTTGACCTGTTCAAATTCAGTTTTCTTCATTTCACATTCTTTGATCAAAACTCCATCCTTCCACTATGCAACTCTAATCGTCTGATTTTTTACTTCCAAATGTTGCTTCAACAAAGCATTTCTTTGGAAATTTACTCTAGGTTAATCAATCATCAATCTTCTGATACAATCTTTTAAAACTAAACAGTTACAATTTCCCAAGTTTACATCCAATTTTCCATCATTTCCAACACCATTATCCCCCTTCCCTCCATTCTTTTTAACTTTCATAAAGATAATGTTTGAATAAGATTCAAATAAATGTTGTTAGCCTTAAAAAATATTGTCATGCTTACTTTTAATAGCTTGTAAGATTCAATGTTGAAACACATTAGGACAAAACAATGCAATGTTCACATAAAAATAAATGCAATGGTTTTAAATTCTAATACTAGTGGTTCATATTTAAATTTTCACTTTGGGCAATAGATTATATTAAAAAAAAATTAGTCTAAATGTTCTACATTTTTTACTTTCCAGCAGTAATTGTTGGTGAAATCTGCAATTTTCTAAATTTCTGGCCAGAATTTGGAAAAAACTCGTCAAAAAAAGTGCTAAAAAAAAGGTAAAAACATAGAATGTTTAGACTACATCATATAAAAATGGTGTTTCTTTAGTTGTTACATGTTTGAAAACACACTTTACAAATTTATATTACTTTTATTGGAAGTAGTGTGAAAATTGTACTCAATTTTAGAGTCAAAGGGAACATTTTAACACATAATGCTACAAGTACGCCCTCACATGGCATTGAACCAACATATCATCTCTCAATTATGGATTCATTTATGTTATTCAATTTTTTATATATATTCAATTCATTTTAATGGAATTCAAATTTCAAGCAAATGTAATAAATTGTTTGTTTTTGGCAATTTCTATTTTTAGTAGCTTCTAAAAGTACTCCGATTGACAAGATGATTACATATTTGAAGACACGATTAAAATATTTGCTTGTGGTTCGAGTTTCAATTGATTCAAGGTGGTGCTATTTTTAGCAAGGTCAGTGGACTTTTGGATATCCAAGTATGGCATGTAGCACTAGTGTCTAATTTCAAGGATTTCAAGCACTTTGCAATTTCGGGGACTAAATGTATTTTGACATAGTCAAGTGGTGACATTTATCATCTTTTGATGCTTTTGTAAACTTGACTTCAATTCGGTGCAGTTTAGTTTGTTGGAATTCTAAAAATTGTTAAATCAATTGTTTTGGATGGGATGTGAAATTCTATTTTCTCCATATGAGGTCCAATGAGATTGGAACCCCTCTTAAACAACATCCTGAAACAATTAATGATAATATAAAATTGAATCTTTAGAAACTTTATTTGAAGTGTACCTTTTTTTTATCAATACCACTTTGATTTTATATCATTTCTAGAAGCATGGGTAATATTTTTTTGGATACTATGTCCCCGTGGTGTAGAGCAGTCGGTAAGGGAGTGCACTATTAAGGCACTCCATAAGTGAAGTCGTCGGTTTGAAACCTGTGGGGACACCTCAAATCCAATCATGTTAAGAGTTGGTGCAGTCAAGGCTGGGTGTGATCCCCGGAGGATTTTGACGACTTAAATTCCCCTGGATCATGGCATCTCAACCACAAGCCAATCCCGCAAGTCATGGATATTTAGCTAACAAAAAAATATTTTTTTGGATACTCAAATATTCTTATGTCCTTTTAACTTTTATATTATAATAATAAAAACTTTGCTATTATCCTTGGTTGGTCGCCATATAATTTTTTTTTAAATCCGTTTACACCAACTGTATGGTTGGAGGTAAGGCAACTTTTTGTTATTCCTTTTGATATAAGTTGTAATAATATTTGGTATCCCAAAACTTCTCCATTGCATAAGGTTCCGATTGATGAGTGTAAATAATGATTTCGTTACCCGTTACTTTTGACTCAACAAAACTCTAACACCTTCAAGATAGCGCTAGAGAGGCTATTTAAAAAGGAGAAAATTTTGTCCCAGGGCCTCCATAGTCTTGAGCTAACAAAGTTAATTCAAAGCGCACTTACGAAATGCAAAAGAGCAAAAAATAGGAAATCTGAAACAAATTGTTTCCCGATTAATGCTTGGTTTGATGAGGAATGCAAAACAACAAAGAAAACTTTGAAAGACTCAAGCGAGAAAGAAATAACCATAAAAGCCTACAAGTAAATTGTAAGAAAGAAAAAAGTTGATTTCATGATCTCAAGGAGGGAGGAACTAATTTTTCTTGGGGAAAAATAACCCCAAGTTATTTTGGAAGGAACTTCAAACGAAAAAAAAACAAACTGAAAATAATATCACAGCTTATCAATGGTTCAAGTATGCAAAGTAGCTTTATGAACAAGATCCGAAGGTTGACCCCCCTCCCTTGGTCAACAATACTACTAAGCTCTTCATCGTGCAAGAAATTGAGGTGGGTATCAAAAAGTTGAGGGTTGGAAAAGAAAAAGATTTAGTCGAATTCCAAGCAGAATATCTAAAATGGGGTTCAAAAATTCTTGCACTTCACATTATGAAAATTTTCAACAACATGATTCAGTAGGGGTTCCCTACAAATTGGACAACGAATCTAGCAATACCGATTTTCAAGAGCGGGGATGTCAACAATCCCTCCAATTATAGGACTACAATGATAAGCCCCGTGTTCGCAAAATTATTCGGAAGCATGCTAGAAAATAGAATCAGCATGTGGGTGGAAGAAAGAGATAAGCATGCCAACGGGCAAGCAGGTGTCAAACCTAAACACTCAACGATTGATCACGGTATAACTCTAAGAAACATCATTGAAAAAGTGTGGGAGAAAAAAGAGGAAGTCTTTTGTTGCTTTGTCGATTTCAAAAAATCTTTTGACACGGTCCCTGGAGAGAAGCTTTGGCATAGAATGGAGGAACTTGGGGTTCCTATGCACCTTAGAGCAGTCGTCCATAGGTTGTATGAGGAGGTTAAAGTCAAAATCAGAACGTCAGTTGGTATCTCCGAAAGTTTTAGGAGTGATATAGGGGTCAAGCAAGGGTGCCCATTGTCCCCTACCCTTTTTGGTTTATATATAGACAAACTTGAAGAGTGATTAAACTTGTAGGAGGGTGATGGTGCTCTTTTGGGCGAGTTTGTTATAAGGCTTCTTTTGTATGCAGATGACCTTATTATAATTGCTAAATCTGCTCCCGGGTTGCAAGAACACTTAATTTCCCTTAAGCACTTTTGTAGTACAGTGGGGATGCAAGTCAATACTAGCAAGACGAAAGTGGTAGTTTTCTCTAGCAAAAGAAAACAAAAACATAATCAGCATAAGTTCTACTTTGAAGGCAACACTCTTGAAGAAGTGGCAGATTACAAATACCTCGGAATTGACTTCAACAAAACCCTAAGTTGGGAAGGTTGCAGAAAGAAAAGAACTTTGGGAGGTTGGAAAGCATTCTATGCTTTCCAAAATAGGTGCAGAGAGGCAGAGCTATGGGATTGGAAGACTATGCAAACTCTTTTTGGTCTTTTAGTGATCTCGGTGGTTCTCTATGGTTGTGAAGTGTGGGCCCGCAATACATATGACTTACAATGGAAGCAAATTGAGAAGATTCAAAAACGCTTGATTACAAACAAGTTTAAAATTAAAAGTTCAGTTCCTTATGATATCATGTTGAGTGAAATGGGGGTTGCTCCTATTGAAGCAATTGCTATGGTGTGTCTCATAAGATGTCTAAAAAAAATTAAGCAAATGGAAGACTGTCGGTGGCCTAAGGTCGTCTTCAATGACATATTGTACAAAAGAAAGAAGACGTGGATGTGGAAAAATATTAAATGGCTTAGTAAATGGGATATTCAAGGTGCCCTACAAACAGTAAAGAGATAAAAGCTTTTGTTATTGATAGGTTCCACAAGCGACCTGGGATAAAGGGCTAGGGAGAAAGAAAAAGTATTACATTGAAGAGTTTAACCCCACTTACAACCACCATCAAAAAGCGTACATAGGGGCCAATATATACTGGAGAGCCAAAATGCTTATTGCCCAATTAAGAACTAATTCCCATCAACTCCGTTGTGAAACCGGGCATTGGAAAAGACCAAAGGAAGCTTGGGAAGAAAGGGTGTGTATGTTCTGCAACTCCGGAAAAGTGGAAACAAAAAAACGTTTCATTTTAGAGTGTGAAGCTTTCAAAGACAGCAGGGACAGTTATGTGAGCATTTTAACAACTAACTCTTGGAATAATTTATTCAGCGAGGGGGCTGTGGAGAAAGTGGGAGAGCTCATCATCAAGCTGAACAGGAAAAGGACTGAAATGCAGAAGTCACTGTATGAGGCGGTTTGTCCCATAGGCTATTGTTAGCCGCGTGGACGTTAAAATTTCTTCTTCTTCTTCTTCTTCTACTACTTGCTTGAACAGTGAACAGTGTTATCGACGCGTGCCCGATAGTTCTGAAGCACTAAAACTGTCGTTTAATGGCAATTTCACCAACTCTTTCTATGCCAAAGAGTCTTTCTGACTTCTGCTAGTTGCCTGGACAGCGAATAGAGTGTTAAGGATTGTTGTCTTGATTTAATTACTTGATTTCTTCTCGTCGTTTATCCTTTAATGCAGATTTTGGGCCTTCCTTAGTAGTTGTTAATGGTGGTTCTAGATGGCAAACGACTACGATGATGTGCTCTTAACCCTTCTTGCTCAGGCCCAAGACACCTAGGCATCTGTTGTTGACCTATCATTGAAGCAAATCACCCACGATTTTATCCGCTTATACAGACAGATTATTATGCCCATGTGAATATTTTTTACAACAATCGCCAAAAGAAACTATTGACTAAGAAGGGATTTGCTTTCCAAATATTTCAGTGGAAAGTTTGTGATTTCTTTCAAAGTGATAGTGTTGTATGATTGGCGATTTGGTTCAACGATTCGACAACATTTATTTGTTACAATAATTGGCAACAAACTTGATACTTTTGTATTCTTGCTCCTGGATGGATTTTTTTGGTGATTTATCATTCCTTCGGACTTTCTTTGTTGCAGAATAATTATTGAGCATTGGAAAAAATTTGGCCAAGGGCCAACAGTTGTGAATGGCAGATGAATTGGCCAAAGGCTAAGCTGTGATCAAAGACCTAGATTAGAGAAACTCGTTGTCGCAATGGCAAAAAGCCAGATCAAACAAGGTCTAAAAAAAAGTGTAACCAAAGACTAGATGGAAACGTGGCTCCAATACAAAGCTCATTTACTGAATATGAAATGAACAACTATTCATAAACTAAATATCCAAAATATATAGAATAACATATAAAAAAAAAAAGGAAATAATATATTGAATATGTAATATTAGAGATGATATAACAATAATAATAATCTGATAAGGTCACGGCCAAGCCAAACTGTTGAGACCCCCTTGTTTGTGGAACAAGGGACCCCCTCTGTTAGAATATATAATATGGTGTGCTTGTTTTACCACGACGATACCCTCGTCTCCCAACCACAGGCCGAAGCCTCCCTCCGAGCACCTTAACCTTGACCTAAGAATTCCTCCGGAAGCAAACCCTAGGCTAGATAGCCAAACAAAGAGCAGCGCATCTCTCCCAAAGGATAGTGCATCACAAAAGGCTGATCAGATAGTCCAAACCCTAGCCAAGAGATATCCAAGCCAAACACTGAAACTTGTTGTTGTTGCCCCTGCACCTGCAACCCTCCTCCAAACCTGCACACCAGCTGGAACTGCAGTGCGCACCAACTGGGAAAACTGCAGTCCTGAGATGTGACAAATGAGAAACTGGTGCCCTGTATTTATAGTAATCCTGCCAGTTTACTGGGGCCGACTTCTCCTTCTGGGTAGGTGTCTGTTTAGTATATTATTATTAATTATGGTTGACTTCTTCTCTTGGAGGCTAATAGCCTAATATAAATTATATTCTTGAGCTGACAAGGCTTCTAGGGTTATTAACCAATTCATTAGGGTTTCTCTTGCTTCCCGGAGTCTTCTATTCTCGTCAGGTTCACATGTAGAGGTAAATACCTCCCGCGGCTACCATAATATTAACACTCCCTCCTAGCTAGAGAGGTATTTACAGGTAATGGACTTGAGCA
>ML786480.1:434943-445053 GCA_009831015.1 Picea engelmannii | reverse complement strand
GCTCCTGCTAGTAACCCTAGCGGCAGTTCCTCAACGAGCTCAATATCTAGCGGTTATGTTTCCTTCCAGCGTTTTAGGCTGACTGAAGGGGTGTGGGCCCATAACCTGTTAGAATATATAAGATGGTGTGCTCGTTTTACCACAACGATACCCTCGTCTCCCAACCACAGGTCGAAGCCTCCCTCCGAGCACCTTAACCTTGACCTGAGAATTCCTCCGGAAGCAAACCCTAGGCTAGATAGCCAAACAAAGAGCAGCGCATCTCTCCCAAAGGATAGCGCATCACAAAAGGCTGATCAGATAGTCCAAACCCTAGCCAAGAGATATCCAAGCCAAATACTGAAACTTGTTGTTGCTACAGCTGCACCTGCAACCCCCCTCCAAACCTGCGCACCAGCTGGAACTGCAGTGCGCACCAACTGTGAAAACTACAGTCCTGAGATGTGACAAATGAGAAACTGGTGCCCTATATTTATAGTAATCCTGCCAGTTTACTGGGGCCGACTTCTCCTTCTGGGTAGGTGTCTGTTCAGTATATTATTATTAATTCTGGCCGACTTCTTCTCTTGGAGGCTAATAGCCTAATATAAATTATATTCTTGAGCTGACAAGGCTTCTAGGGTTATTAGCCAATTCATTAGGGTTTCTCTTGCTTCCCGGAGTCTTCTATTCTCGTCAGGTTCACATGTAGAGGTAAATACCTCCTGCAGCTACCATAATATTAACACCCTCCGCACAGTGATTTGACTGTTATAGTCTACGGAGATGTACATACCCTAACCCCCTCTGGATTTGAACTCGTGACCTCCGAGGAGGAAACACATGTTCTTAATCATTAGGCCCACTCAAGTATGTTGGTTCAATGCCATGTGACAGTGTACTTATAGCATTGACTGATTGATAGGTCATGTCTTTTAGTTAGGATGTATCACTTCATTTATTATTTATTATTATTACTATCTATTTATTTGATATATTTATGTTCATTACATCCATGCACATCTCCTGAAAGGGTTTCCAAATCTATGATCAGATCTCACAGAAAATAAGCCTACAAAAACCAACATAATCATTACCCTTCGGGGGTCTTCAACCTCCCCTACCTGCTCTAACTATCGCATTGAACCTGCAAGTATGGGGCACATGCTGCCACTGAATCACCTATCCAACTGTACCTATGATGCAACCTGTGAATGTACCTCTATGAGTAACCTGTTCAAAAGCTTGTCCAAAGTTACTCCAAACATCTACCCTTGAATAACAAAAATCTACAACCATCTACCATGTCTAAAAGGGACTAGACAAACCATCAATGCCACGTCAACAGACAGAGCAACCGATCCATCATGTAATATATCCATGAACAAAAAACGATAGGCACTCTGATCAGATTTTGAAGAAATACAATCTGGGTGCTAACAGTGCCAATCTTTGGATCCACAGGATGCGGCTCTCTTGGATTTAAACTATTTGAGTCAGGTAAACATATACTACACTTTTAAACCACAAAAATGCCTAGAGAAAACCACTTTAATACCAATATGATATGTAAACCACCTTGGATATTCTAATCATTGGCTCACCGATATTGATCTTAAAATCATTGCTAATGCAATGAGCCTATACTCTATTATGCAACTATTTTTCTTAAATTCAGTTATAACAAAAAGATAAGCACATCATACAAATTCCTTGCACTAATATGAAAGAAGAAAAGAAAATCAATCGAAAAAACACACAATGAAACACCATGAACACAATATTTACCCTGGAGAAACCAATTATGGGAAAAAACTCCAACAAAATGAAGGATTGTGTCTTTCTTATGAAATAAGAAAGATACAAATTCCTTAAACTAATATGAAATAAGAAAAGAACTGCAATCGAAAAAATACACAATGAAACACCATGAACCCAATATTTACCCTGGAGAAACCCATATGGGTAAAAACTCCAACAAAATGAAGGATTGTGTATTTCTTATGAAATAAGAGAGCTCAAAGACTACAATGCAAAATATAGAGATAACTAAGCTCGTTATGAAGCTATGATACACTATCGTTCACTACATTCCCTTGTAGATTGCCCCTTCTCTGCTCTGCTATGGAACATAAAATCCCTACAATAAGAGTTGAACCCCTTTCACCCCTTTCAGCTAGGGTTTTAACACCCTTTCTTGGTCATTCGAGGTAGGGTTTTGGAATCTCTTGATGCTTCTAGAAATCTCTAGGGAAATCCATCCATTACTAACTACTCATGGGTGAATCATGAGGATTTGACATTGTTTCCACATGTAACTACAGGGAATAATTGTCGATTATTGTGCCCCTAGTCTAGCCCCGAACCGCCTTCAACTCTAACCACAACTGCTAATGGGCCAAAAGACAAGATGTTTGGCATGGGCTAAAGATACTTTATGCATCGAACCCTTCCACCATGTGCCTTTTAGGATATTTAGCTAAAGGAAATGCAATCACGACTCTCTCTTCTCCTTGAGAGGAATTTGTGGAAAAATATCAATTTAATGTCCCCTTAGAACCTGTTAATCCAACTTTTCCAATTAATACCTCCATCTTCACAAAAATATCATTCAAGGATGTGGATCGAAATAGATCTTAGCATCCCTCTCTTACAAGAAGGTTCATTGTGTAGAAAAAAGACTATCCCATTGTGCAAGTATCATCAACAGATGTTTGAGATAATATTCAAACCCTCAAAGAATGTGCCTTAATCTGTCACTTCAATGGATTTTAGCCAAAATGCGGTGCTCTCATGAGTTCATTACATGACAACTAGACAACATTAGATTGCATGGTAAGATTGTTTGCCAAAGGTTTTTCCGTTGTCCAAATTGACAAAGTTAAAGATAGGGAAAGAGTTTTGGAAGAAGGGCCTTGGTTCTAGAGTAGCGTTGGACTCTTCTTGACCCCCTAGTTTCTAGAATTCATTAGGCTACAAAATCTTCCCATTCGCCTTTGTGAAGATGGAAAAAGTTGGAACTTTGTAGGGAAGAAGATGGATTCTTCTCCTATGAAAGATTGTGTGTAGATTTGTGCAATGCTTTTCCAAATATGATAACCTAAGAGTTGGACATGAAAATGCAACCAATTGGTGCAAATATTATTAATAAAATGACCATGTATATCCCACCAAAAAATGGTCAATAAAGTGGAGGAAGAATTTATACCCCAACATAACCCCTATGATGGAAAAATTGAAACTCCTCAAACCATAATGTAACCCCTATGATGCGGAAAATTGCAACTCCTCAGGAGTGGATTGGGATGGTTTCCAAATAGCTAAAATGAATGGAAAGAGAAGACTCATTTGGGGTGAAAATCAACCTAAACCAAGACCCCCTTGTTTCTTCTTCAAAATGAAAAGGCCAAGAATTTAATAAAGAAATAAAGGATAAGAATCCTCGGATGCAAAAGAGCCCTACAACGAGTGAGGAAGAAACTGGAGAAAAGACCCAACATTAGTCAAGCTAATAAGGTTGGGAAAAAACCTATGTTAAAGCATCAACATCGAAAAAGAAATGACTAGGGAATACGGATAGATAGAACTTCAATGGCAAGTATTTAGTTAAAGTTAGAATAGTCTTTCTTGCTCACAAGTAAAGCTAGGCAAGTTTCTACATCTGCATCTTTATTAAAAAATTGTTGATGTTATAGAACATAAAAAGCAAAGATTGCATTGAGGTGGACTATCTCAACAATAGAATCATCAAGTATTCCTAGATCTCTACTACCTAACGAGAACAAATCATATAAGATATTCCTTTGTTGGAAGTAATTTATAAAGAAATCGACGTCAAACTTGTCACAAAACGTCTTTGAGGATAATGATTTCTAGAATTAACTATTGATTCCATCCATACCAATTGCGGAACATTTTGAATGGGATTCTATTTATGGAATTAGTAAGGTCTTTAACATAACAATGGGAGTCCTTATATTAGCTGAAACTTATCTATTTTCGTCCATTTATGTTAGAATGTGAGGTTACTCCGAAGGTATTTAAACCATGCTTGGGGGTGCCTCATGTGATGTGGAGTGCTTTGTGTATGGCTGAACCCTTGGTTGTTCTACAATAGACATGAACATGTGGATGTGGCTTGCTCTTGGATTACTAGACCTTGTATGGATGCTCATGTGGCATTTTTCCTTAAAGTGTTGGAGACCCTTAGACAACTTGGCCACATGGTGATCGATTACTTGCTTGGGGAACACCTTGCTTTGGAGGAGCACTTGGGATTCTGGAGGAGGGCATTGAGCCCTAGATTGCATGGGCACACATGGATTGCTTGCATTGAGGCTTGTACTTGACATGAGGACACTTGGACTAATGGAGTGATCATCTAGGTATGGTGGACCTAGAGAATCGCATAGCTTTGGAGATGCGTTGGAGCCATGGAGCCATGGAGCCCTTGGAGGAGGAGCATTGGACCTTTCTAGAGGAGCGCTCATGCCTTGAAGCTTTACTTGATGACATCGCCTTGGAGCTTGTCATTTGTCCTTCTAGAGTGGAGCATTTCATATGCGTGGACCTACCTATGTAGAGTAGCTTGCTTGTAATGGACTAGGTCCAATTAACATTGGTGGCCTCCCTTACCTCTCATATAAATAGAGGAAGGAGATAGTGATTTCATATGATCACCGTTTGTACTCTATTCTTTGTACATGTCTTGTATGGAGCAAGACGTTGGGTTTCATGAGGAAACCGTAGGAGAAGACATGAAGAAGAGAGAGAGAGATCTTGATTATTCTTGGTGAGATTGCTCTTGTGAGATGCTAGGGTTTTCTCTTGTGAAGAACATGATGTTGGAGGCGATGATCATATATTCGTTCATTCATTGTTTTGTACTAGAGATCTACGTGGAGTGCACCCCTTTCTCTCTCCTTGTACTCTTATTTAATGTATTCTCTCTCTATCTTGGAGAGCTAGAGCTCTTGGAGGATTCAAGTGAAATTCTAGGGTTAGGGTTTTCACCCTGAGGCAAAGAAGATTAGGGTTTGGTAAAACCTTAAGGGGGAACGAAACATTGTCAAGGAGAAGAAAAGGAGATGCCTTACACTTGTGGGAGACAGGTGTTGAAGCCAAGGGGGAGTTGCTTATGTTGATACTTTGCTTGTTGGAGATCTTTGGTGGTGGCTAGAGTTTTCTTGGTTTTCCCTCGCTGGGGTTTTGAAGAGATTAAAAAATTGTATCAGCTTGTGATAAGCTTCATGTACATGTACTTCATTTCTATGACATATATATGAAGTTTCAGCTGGCCAATATTGTGTAAATTTCAGTTTGCTTGTCATCTTGATTTGGTAATTTCCAGCACTAGTTGTTCATGCTGATTTGACAGAACTATGGGCTAAAAGTGTTAAATGATTTCACATATATCTTGAAGATAATAGAGCAGATTTACTGCTGTAAATCTACAGTAAGTAAAGTGATTTCAGATCTGATTTATGCTTGGAAAAGTTGCCCAAATGGCTGGAAATTGCTGGCATATGTTTGGTATCTTTTCTCTTGGGCTGCCTAGTGTGTTGAGTTGAAGTGAGATCAAAATGTTGTCCACTGTTTGCTACAGTAAATTGATATTTCAGATCATCCCTGAGGCTGAAGTTCACAAGAACTAGTTCCCAGAAACCTGTAGTTTCATGTATTCCCAATATTGTACTCTGTACATATATGTAAACTGATTAGTTCTATAATGCAAAGTTAAGTCATTTGTGAATGAGACATCTTTGGCTTTCTTTGTGAAAATGTGTTATGCTATTTGCCCACACTACATCTTGTCCATTTTTCACACACAATTGCCAACATGCATTTGTAACTTGGGTTTTGACCAAAAGCCTTGCTTGTCCCCCCAGCCTTCACCTAGGTGCTACAGTCACTACAAAGTCATTATAATCTAATATTTGGAACTTACCATTTTGTACAAATGTCCAAGTTCATTTATTACTAGAAAAATGCAGGACACCCATGAGTTTCATCTGAAAAATCAAAATAAGCAGTTAATGTTTTAATAGCATAATGTTGGGCATTAAAAGGCGTGATTTCCAAGACATGCATATAACTCTAGATTGATAATCTTCTCTGTATTGCTCTTCAAAGAAAGGCATTGATATGGATGGTATCAAGTTTCAACAAGAGTAACATCCAATTTTCTCATCTCTCATACCGGAAGAGTAAGAGTGACGAGGGATATTCCTTACCACCGTTTCAAGTCATGTACAGAATGAAATGAAAGTAAATTCGTAAAGTAGGAATCAAACTTATCATGAATATTGCTTGCTACAAGTTTTGGATGTGTGATCAAGTTCTCGTAGAGCTCCAGTTGCCTGTAGGAAGCCCTTCAGTGCAACTGAAAGCGCTAACGAATTAGCAGTCATTTGAATTAACATTGAGGAAAAGTGTTCAATAGACAGCCAGTAAGAAGCCAATTTTTCCTATGAATGATATTGCTCTTTACATGCATGATCTATTCTTTTACTTCTCCTGGCAAGTATCTCAGCAGCCCAAGCCTTGCCAACATCAGTTTGAAATTTCCCTGCGAGTATATGATGGTAGTAAACAAAAGTAAAGATTAGATTGACAAATGGTACAAGTGTGGTGCAAATATTGACAAAATAAAATATGAATCACTACATAAAGGTCACTTCCTTCAATGTCTGCTTAATCATTTTTGGCATTCAATATTCTCCCTGCCTTCTACAACATTCCCTTCATGTCTGAGATAGACATGAAAGAAATAAAACTAGAACTCCACACACAAATCCTGCCTAACAGACTGAGTGACGAAAAAAGGACAAATATAGAACCACACCAATTATCAGGATTTTTCATAGACAAAATTTAGTTCCTTTCGCCATTTGATCTATTTTAAAACAAAAACACATGCTATATGCATTTGCAAATCTGGACATTCCAATACTTGTTCCAAATCCACTAGATGCAGTAAGAAAAATTGAGCCATTCACAACACAGTGCTCTTTTTGTAATAAATTTGGGTCGTTCAAAACTCTGTGCTCTTTTTATGTACAAACTGACAGACAACGTATCAATTGTACAGAGGCAAGATAGACTATACCTGTGGTAGACTCGAAAAATTCATCCAAAATCTTCCCATGTTCTGCATGAGTAAGTTGATAATTACTAAACAAGCTTTAAACAGCATATAACTCTGCTCTCTGATTTAATCAAGACAAAAACAAAATCGCCAAATGCCAAGAGATAATAGTTTTTTAATACTAAAGCAAAAGTCTGGTTCTGGAAACATGAAGCTTAGACAATAAACAAAAGTCTAGAAATAGCATTCAAGATTTCCCTTTATATGATGTTGATAAATCAACACAGCTTTCATGCCAGGGATTATAATTCTTTTCCTCCTATCTGACAAGAATTAAAGCTTTCATCTGACTCCTGAGATACCATGTATTATAAGATAAGATAAGAATATTTATTAATGTCCACAAATGACCAAAAATGCAGATCAATAGGACTCAAAAGTACAATCTAGTAGTGAGTTGATGACATACTAAAGGAATATCAAAGCATCTACCAAAAGCTAAAAGGTAATGCATAAATTGAGTAAATCTAAAGAAGCTGAACCACTGTATGAGAAAAGAAACCAAAATCATAACTCTAGATAAAACATGACAAAAGGCTATGCAACATCAGAGGTACATGCAGAATAGTAGTGGAGGAGGAAGCCACTACATCAACCTTATATATAGAGGTGGAGGTGGGAGTAGAGGACGAAGAGGAAGAGAATGATCCTGTTCAACCATCAACCACATAGAAGGAGCCAATACACTATCTAACAATGTCTAGTAGTGAAGAAACCCCCTGAGTCCTATTAAAGGCAGTGGAACCTCCCTTTGATCTCATTGTAAATGGGACATTTGAAGAGGAAGTGCTCGTCTGACAACCCCCTACATGACTTTATTACGAATAGTATGTTTGTTACCTACGAAGCATCCAATCCAAATAGGATGGGTGAAGGATATTCATAGAGGATAAATAAAATATATTTCATATTAATACAAGTGCTCTTGTGATGGTATAAATACTTATTGACTAGTCACAAGGCTAAAGGGTTATGGCCCTGTTAGCACAAATTCCCACCCTCCAATTGAGCTGATAAACTGTTATAACAGCGATGAAAACTTGGCTAATTCAAGGAGAAAATCCCCAAATTGTCACAGGCTAGACCCCTCTCCGTTTGGCCTAGTGCTTGCTAGCCTCGGGGGGGAGTCCCTAAGGCGATTTGCCACTGTCCGAAGTCTGATTTTTTGCATTTATTGATGAAAAACAGCCACTGATATGTTCAGGACAGTGTGTTAAAACTGTCCCAAAAGATAGATGAGAAATAGAGGAAGAAACTGCTCAAAAGATCAATATAAATCACAATGAACAGCAAGGAACGGGACTAATCTAATTGCAAAAATTCACAAAGTACCACCAAGAAACAAGGTTAGAACACAAGCACAAAATTTCTTTATTGATAGGCTTGCAAGAGGTTTGGTTGTGCCACTATTGACAAGTCCACAACTGGTACAATGATCACTTTGCTCAAAGAAGAGTAACTAGACTAAGAACGATGGAGAAGAAGAGTATGCTAGCTGCTGCAATAATCCAACCAATAAACAATGAAGCCCATCCAATATATAGGAGAGTATGAAGAAAATAGGAGTTAATGTGCATGAGAGAATAAGTGGGAGTGAGAAAATAGGAATTAATGCGCATGAGGGAATAAGTGTGAGTAATGTGCATGGGTGAGTTACGAGCACAATTGAATATATCTCCAATATTTCGGAAATGTCGGAAATGTTGACGAGATTTTCACCCTCCCGACATTTTCATCACAAAATTTCGCGACACATCCGACACAATGAAAGTGTCACGACACTTTCATTGTGTTGCGAGAAATTGCCAATGTGTCGCGGGTCGAGAAATGTGTCACCCTGCTGAGAATACCCGCGCAAGAAAAGTGCGCGTGAGGGGTTTTAGAGACCGCAGGTCCTTATTTTTGGTCATTGTTTCATTTGTGAAGTGTGAGAGAGATAGAGAGGTGAGGGAAGTCATTGTGCATCTATCCAAGGAGAAGAAAGCCAAGGATCTTGCTTCCATTAGCGCCAGCGGACAGATCAAGATTTCCAAGTATGATCAAAAACGTTTTTCTTTCATTTGTTTGAAGTTTGAACTTGAAGATTTGAACTTTGTTTTCTAAATTTTTAGAGTTAGGCTAGGGTTTGCAATGTGTCTCTTCTTGTTGTTTTTGAATGGAAGATTCAATCATTATAATTCATCTATCTCTTATTATTTAACCTTTGCATTATCGTGTGTTTATTTTGGTTTTTTTTTGTGGCATAGGTTTAATATTTTCATCTAAACAAAATGCCGAAGGCATTGGATCCAATGTGGGTGTATGGTGAACTAGTGCAACATCCCAATAGACAAGTATTGACATGCAATCTTTGTGGAAAAAAGATTTTGCAGGAATTAGCCGCTTGAAATACCACCTTGCCAAAATCCCTGGGTTTGATGTGGATCCTTGTCCAAACAGTACCCCGGAAATTGTGCATATTGAAAACCAATCACTCATTGATATGGCTAATAAGAGGGATGCGACCGACGCTCGCAAAAAAGAACTTGCATGTTCCACTGCAAATAGATACACTAGAACAAGTGCCTCTGAGGGGGTACCAGTAGTACCACAATACCACTCCTCAGCCACAGGGCCCTCAACTTCTGCAACCCCCTCATCAACCTCATCTTACTTTGTGATGAGGTCAACACCTGGGGGGCAACCTTCTATTCGGTCATTGATTAAAAAAAAAGAGACGGAGGAAGCTGACAAGCTTGTGGCCAAATGTTTTCTTTGGAGTGATATACCTTTTAACATTGCCAATAACCCCTTCTACCATCCCATGTTTGAAGCTACTGTAATTGTTGGCCCGAGGTAAAGTGCAAGATACCAGATATATAAAATATGCAGTACAGAGACGAAATGCTAGAAATAACAGAATAATAGTAAAATATCCAGCATAATCTTCACAATACACAGAAATGATATACGAAATAGCAACAGAAATAGCACTTGAACAGAAA
>ML786480.1:396999-428900 GCA_009831015.1 Picea engelmannii | reverse complement strand
GTTAGAAATGTTAAAAAATGCAACAATCAAAATTTAAATTGTTTAAACTTTATATTTGTTTTAATTTTAATTTTTACAATTTAGTATTTACTATTTATTTACCATCACTAACTATAGCTCTCAATGTTCATATAGGTTAGGTATCCAGCGCCTTAATGACTTGGTATATGTCTACTACAATCTAAGGTTGTGGGTGAAGCAACTTGACAAAGAACCTGACATAGATGCCATTTCATTGGATAACATTGACAACACCAGTCAGTGGAGGGTGGAGATTCAGGAGCCTGAGATGGAGGAGGCCCCCAAGTGGTTGGAGGAGCATGCAGATGATTTGAGGGAGGAGGGGGCAACAGAGGAGGAGGAGGAGGAGGCCAATGTTCCACTTCCAGTGGATACAAAGGCTGAGGAGGAGATTGGACTTCCAGTGGATCCAATGCCACCACCACCTCCACAGAGAGCTATACCTGGAGTTGAACTTGGGTCCGTTGGGACTGGGAGGCAACACACTTTTCCTTCCACCTCGTCCCCATCACTTACCACCTCAAATGTAGCATCTGGAACAACTGGAGCTTCCACTCCAAGCTCATCTAGAGTACCTCCACGACCACCTACTGCTTCCATAGGAAAATTGGTGCTCTTTACCCGTAAAAGGGCTAGAGCAGCAGTAGCACGACAGAGAGGGAATCAATGATTTGAATTTTGGATTCCTATGATCTATCATTTTCATTTTATCATGTACTATTTAGTATCTAGATGCCTCATGATGATTCATCTCATGAGATACATTTATTTTGATCATTTGATGTGATTTTGTATCTACTATCATCCTATCAGGAAAATGTTTCAGAATTTTCAGTTTAGTAACGATATGTGACCACTTGACATCTTATGCATCTTATTTATTGGTTGTATTTTCATATTTATGTAGCAAAGTGTTTATTTGATGTTGTTGTTGCTTTACAAGTTTAAAAAATTGAAAAAAATGAGTGTTTTTGTATTTTTTTGAGGTCTTGCGACATATTCCGATATTTTCCGCCGATGTCGCCGAGAAGTTACATTCCGGACCCTCGCCGAAACTTTCCCCGACACGACATATACAGCGTTGGTTACGAGTGAGAGTGTATGCACATGGTGTTAAATAATGGCTAAGATGCATGGAGGATAATTTTAGCTTTCCAACGCATGTTAGATTGCTAAATTTGGCCAAGGGATGAGGGAGTTATGAGATAAAGGGAAATTCTCCCTATTTTTTAGGAATTTCCCAAAATTTAGGAATTGTGCATTTAAAAGCAATTTAGGGAGAATTTTTAGAAACTAATTGAATGGAAAGTGAGAATATGAAAAGTGAGGGGAATAGAGAGAAAAATTAGCCTTGAGTGGCTAAACTTTCTCCAGAAAATGCCACCTCACCACCACCTCTTTAGCTTAATTAATTCTCATTTAATGCATAATCCTTGGAAAATGTGCCCTTGGTCCATGATGCCACATCGTCCTGATACTTTGCCACATGTCGAAATCTAAGCTTGCCACTTGTCACTGTTGGAGATGACGATGATTGCAAAAAATAGAAATTTCCAAAAATAACGATCTAATCCCAAAAATTTGAAACTTGTCGAAAGTGACCCAAACTCTCCACAAATGCTCGGAATGACTAGGAGACCACCATCATGTGTCTACTGCTAAAAATAGAAAGTCCACGCATGTCCATGATATTATACTCATTGGATTCGACTTTCCGCAAGCAATCTGAATCCGCAATCAAAATCGACATGCGAGCCCTAGTGCTCAACTTGCTAAAAATAGAAATATGTGCCAAATCATCTCAGAAAAGGTCCAAAAGACTCATATGTGCTCAAAATCTAATTTTGGGCCCTAGAGCTCAAACTACTAAAAAAAGAAAGATTTGCATGTCGCCCAAAAAAGTGTTATCGGGCCTAGAATCATGCAAGGACCATCCTTGTATGCTCAGAACTGCTCCAAACTGCCAAGAGACCCACTCAAACCGTATCTCCTAAAAAGTTAGCAACATTTGTTGTATGTAGACATCTCTCTCAAAATGCATGGGAAAACAAGATAACTCTACCTCTAAACAAAATCACCATGTACCGATCATATACCTGCCTCTGATGGGAACCAACCTTTGCTAACCACAAGTGCCAAACTTTGGGAGAACCTCAGAATGCCAGCCAACTAGCGCATGTTGGCTCATAACCCTCAAGATTTTCAAGAGTTTTATTTAGTATATTTATGTAATGTATCATTATTGTATAATGTTGATTTATAAACATTACAAAACCAAGTGACACAATCGCCAAATCCTCTCCAATCACGATATGTGATCATCGTATCAATTTGAATCTTGTGAAAGCACACACGACACTAGCCAAGAGGGATCATAAGGCTATGCATCCAGTGTCTCTAGGTATACACCTGTCTTGCAATAAGACTATCACTCAAGTGCATGAAGTGCTTGAAATAGAAGGCCTTCTCAGGGCTGAGGCCCTTGGGGAGGTGGATGATCCAAGTGACCGAATGCACAACTTGTAAATATCCTCTTTGATCACCCTTTTAAACTCCCGCTTGGTATGTAGAAATTGAACAAGAGCATCCAAGGAGTACCTAAAATGAGAAAAGCAGTCAAAAAATATAAGTAACAAGGACGCCTTAGAGAACCAAGAATTCCCCCATCCTAAGGGGTCTATAGAAGCAATCTCCTCTGATGAGTGAAGAGCTACAAAGAGGTATCTTTCCCTTACTAAGGTTGTGTCTCCCAAGGTCCACATCTTGTAGAGGAAGGAGACAAGTCTGAAAATAGTCTTGAGGCACAAAGAATGGACCCCAAACTTTGCCTATACAGTAGCCTTATGAAATTTCTATTTGCAACAAATCATATATTGTAACGAGAGAGTTTGGATCCTAACTACAGGGAAGCTTCCTCCCCCTCACGCTCTCACTCTCAAAGCTCGCTTTGGAGTGGAGCATGCTCCCACAACAATTCCCTGCGCTCCAGAAACAATTTCCCATCCTCCCAAAATGATTCTTGTTGCTGCTAGACCACAAGAGAAGATATTAGAAATTGCTCGTGGCAAGAGCCTTAAGAAAGCTTAGAAGACAGTATACTTATTTGTCTTTTTCAATTTAGAATCTAGATTCAAGTACTTAGAATTATGTCTTTATTATGGGCTATTTTGTAAACACTATATGATGTTTGAATTTTGAATTGTTTATCACATATTACAACTCTTTGGTCATGATGCCCTATTTCATTTCATGGTTGATGTTATCTATTACAATTTGTTGATGACAAATGTTCTCTGTTGAAACTTGAAACTTGAAACTTGATGTTATGGTTAATCATTTGATGACAATTATATAAGTTATAAATGCTAGAACTTTGATGTTATTTGCGTACAAAATGATTGATGCTTTAACGATTATCATTAATCTACTAAAAAGATCTATGTTTTCATTATTTTACAACTAATTCACCATTCTACATACTATTTTTGAATATATACGCATCAAAATATACAAAATATATATTATATAAAAAACACCCCCAAAATGCTTCGTTATCGACGTCTTTTGGAAACTGGTGCTTTGCGCTCCCACTTCACTCTCACTCCCAACTGTTGATGATTGCAGCTTCATGAGACATTCTCCAGATCGTTTTCCTCTGGACTGAGTTGAGACATCTGTGAGAGAGCCCATGTGATGGGTGTGTCATACTCCTCTGGACTGAGTTGAGATGATGTGTGGTCTCTTGTCATGCTCCTCTGGACTAAGTTGAGACGACTTGAGATGGTCTCTTGTCAAACTCCTATGGACTTAGTTGAGTTAATCTGTTGAGAGTGACATCCCTGTGGGTGAGCACAGGTGGACGTGTCCCTAGTGGTTGAGCACTAGAGGATGTGAGAGATCCTTGCTATATTGTCTAAAGAGTAAGATTTGTTGTAACCCTAATTTGTATTGTGAAAGGGTACAAGTCGGCCCTACCATGTAAAAGATAATTAATATTGTGTAAAGATTAATTATATTTCTGAGTTGTACAAGTCGGCCCTATTGTGCCAATAGACACACCTATTGTTGTGTTAAGTCTTGTATATATAAGTGAGTAGATCCCCATTGTGGATCACTCACTCACACTTCATTGTAACCTTCTCTCAAGCTAAGTGTATGGCTGAAGTGCGCACTTCTCTTAGGCGCAAGTTTCTAGGTCAAGGAGCACCCTCTTGTGTACTCTAGGGTTTATGGTGTGGGGGATCTTCTCTTGATTCTATAGCAAAGGATTGCTAGGTTTTTCCCTTGATTGAGAAGGGTTTTCCCAGGATAAACTCTTGTGTTCTTGTGCATGGTTATTCTTCTTGTGATCTTGGTTACTACAGCTATTGTATATGGTATTGTTGCATTGTTTATGGTTCAAGTACATGCTAAATTGAAATAAACCACACGTGCATGAGCTAAGCATTAAAATTCAACATGGTATCAGAGAAAAGTTCTTGAAGAACCATTGCACAAGCCATTGAAGAGCCAGTCATCGCCTTCATGTTGCAACTGCAAAAACGGCCCCCCCTTGTCAAGCTAGTTTTAGCACCTTCCACTTGAACGTTGGGGCTAAATTTTGCATAGTGTGTATGGCCTCCTTCAACACACCTCCTGCAACTCTCAAATTGCAAATCGGAGAATTTTTTATTTTTGGTCCCTAAGGTTTCTAGGGTTTCTGCAGCTCAATAAAGGATTTTTGCAGCTCGCCAAGGTTCTTCTGACTTTCCAAGGCTTATTGTTGGCAGTCATAAGTCCAGTGAAACCTAGGTTTCTAGCCTAGCCATTAGGGTTTGTGAAGAATCTACAAGCCATGATGAACAGAACTTTGGTGGAAGATAGGATTAATGGATCAAGCAACTTCAACTCCTGGAAATCAAGACTACAAATCACTCTAGAAGAGAATGATCTATTGAGTTTGATAGAAAAGACTCTACCAGACACAACAATCAATGAAGAGAAGGTTGATTGGAAGGCAGATGATGTCAAAGCAAGGAAGGCAATCATCTATTCAGTAAGAGATCATCTACTACCTCGTATTGCTACCTTGAAGACAGCTTATGAACAAGGATGATTTTAACGATGAAAATTAAAATTAAAATGTAGAAACGTGGGCTAATCTTACTAGTCCTTAATATGCAAAATGTAAAACGTTTGGCGATATTTTTGTAAAAATATCCAAATTTCTAAGGATTTTATATAGTTTCTATAAAATTTTGGCGATTTTTAAGGTAAAATAATTTTATTCTATGAAATTTGGGCGAATAGTTTTTAGAAAAAATGGAAATTGGCGAATCTTTTTTTTGAAAAAAACATGGAAGATTAGCCCATTTGCAAAATTTAGCCCCTAAAATCATCTATGCAAGTTATGAAATGTATGATGCATTAAAGAAGATGTTTGAGAGCAACAACACAAACAAAGCCCTTACATTGAAGCACCAGCTTCAAAATATCAAGATGACAAAAGCTGACACCATTGCCACCTTCATGAGGATCTCAGAGATCAGCTAGGTGCCATTGGAGAAACTATATCAGACAGAGAACTTGTCATGACTACTCTCAATGCTCTTCCAAGACATTGATAACCATTTCTTCAAAGTATCAATGGAAGAGCAGATCTACCTGGGTTTGATCGTCTATGGACAGACTGCACCCAGGAGGAATCCAGAATTATAGCCAGAGGAGTGCAAGACTCCCATCATGATGACAATCAAGCTCTTGCTTCTCATGCAAAGAGAGGCAGAAGAAATAGAAGAAGTTTCAACAAAACATTCAAAGACAAGAAAACTTCAACAACTTCAGGTCATGAACACAGAAAAGACAATTCAAAGATTCAGTGTTTCAGATGTGACAAGTATGGACACATTGCCAGAGATTGTCCTACCAGGAAGAAAGGAAGACAACATGCATCCATTGTCGATGTTGACCCAGAACCACATCAGAGAGATAAAGACATAAAAGATGAAGCATTATTCTTCATATCATCACTCTTAGGTATGGTTCCTACTGATAGTAATATTTGGTTGATTGACAGTGGTGCTTCCAAACACATGACTGGATATAGAGAACATCTCATTGATCTTGTAGAAAAAGAGTCTCGTTTGCATGTTGTACTTGGTGATAATGCCAGATATACTGTGAAGGGAGTTGGATCTTCTACTTTCCAACTAGATTCTGACATACCACTACAATTAAGTGAGGTACTATATGTACCTGGGATGAAAAGGAACCTTGTCTCTGTTTCTGCCTTAGAGGATAAAGGCTACAAGGTTACTTTCTCTGAAGGAAAAGTTCTTGCATGGCACAAGAACTCACACATGGATTCTGTCGGGGTGATTGTTGTTCGAGAAAACAGTTTGTACAGATTGTCTGTCTGACCAGTCCAGGCCTTGTTACATGATACTATCAACTTGAGCGAGCTATGGCATAGAAAACTTGCTCATTTACATTATAGAGCCCTTCCCACTCTGGGGAAGATGGTGATAGACCTTCCAGAGATACATATTGAGCATGATGGCGTTTGCAGAGGTTGTGCTCTTGGAAAGAATGTCAAGGGGTCCTTTTCAAGCAGTGACAGTAGATCCAAGGGGATCTTGGACTTGATACATACAAGATGTTTGTGGACCAATGATTGTTGCTTCCTTGAGCGGATATTTGTACTATGTGCTCTTCATCGATGATCACTCTCGGAAGATGTGGATTTACTTCTTGAAGACCAAGGATGGAGTCCTTGCGAGATTTCAAGAGTTTAAGGCTCAGGTTGAGAACCTGACCGGGAGGAAGATCAAGGTGCTGAGATCAGATAATGGAGGAGAGTAGACCTCCAGGGATTTCGGTGATTTTTGTATTGAGGCAGGGATCAAGAGGGAGTACACCGTTCCTTATAACCCTCAGCAGAATGGGGTTGCAGAGAGGAAGCACATAACCATTGTTGAGGCAACCAAAGCGATTATACATGATAAGAATCTACCTATGATTCTATGGGAAGAGGCATCCATGACAGTTGTGTACGTTCAGAACAGGTGTCCTCATAAGATTCTGAAGAATATGACTCTCGAAGAAGCTTTCACCGGTGTGAAGCCGGAGGTTGGACACTTCAGGATATTTGGGTGTCCAGTATACATTCATGTACCCAAGGAAAAGAGGACCAAGCTAGACCCTTCCGGCAAAAAGGGTACATTTGTGGGGTACAGTGAATCTTCGAAGGCATATCGGATCTACATCCTTGATCAAAGACAAATCGAAGTTAGCAGATATGTCACCTTTGAGGAAGAGATAGCCTTTCAAAGATCCAGAGAATCTCAGATGGAGATTGACAACGAGAAAAATGAAGAGACGGTACCTTCTCCCCTTTCAGTAATTTAGAGGGAGACATTTACTGATCCAGTTGATCCAGTTGATCCCGTAGCTCTAGATGATGTTCTTAGAGACATTGTAGTAGGCCAGAAGATGCATGATTGGGCTCGACAGACTCTGCAGGAGGCAGAGGGACATGCAGCTCCTCATGGTACATTCCGAGAGAGCAAGAGACCACAGAGATTTTCGAGCTATGTTTCAACTATGAGCCACATCATTGTTACTGAGCCTTCTTGTCATGGAGAAGCAGCAGGTTAGCAGGTTTGGCAAGATTCCATGACTGAAGAGTATCAATCCATCATGAAGAATGATGTGTGGGATATTGTTCCGAGACCGAAAGGAAAGTCTGTAGTGACTTCCAAGTGGATCTATAAGATCAAGCATGCAGTTGATGGAAGTGTCGAGAAGTATAAAGGGAGATTTGTGGCTACGGGATTCTCTCAGGTGGAGGGAATAGATTATGAGGAGACATTTGCTCATGTTGCCCAATACACTTCCATCCGCACGATTATTGCCCTTGCCGCATCCATGGGTTGGAGACTACATCAGATGGATGTGAAGGCAGCCTTTCTCAATGGTGAGATTGAGGAAGAAGTTTACATCAAGCAGCCAGATGGATTTGTGATACATGAGAAGGAGTCTCATGTGTGCAGGTTGAAGAAAGCCCTGTATGGACTAAAACAGGCACCTCGTGCATGGTATGAGAAGATTGATGGATACTTGATGAGTTTGGGCTTCAGCAAGAGTGTTACTGATCCCAACCTATACTACAACATTGTTGGTGACGAGTGCCTAATTCTGGTCCTATATGTTGATGACGTATTCCTCACCGGTTATGAAAGCCTTATTGTTGAATGCAAGCGTGCATTGGCTTCTGAATTCGAGATGGACCTTGGTATGATGCACTACTTCTTGGGACTATAAGTATGGCAGAGGACTGATGAGATTTTCCTGAGTGAAGGAAAATACACAGTGGAGATATTAAAGAAATTCGAGATGACAGACTACAAGTCCATGCCTACACCGATGGTGATGAATCTGAAGAAAATGAACGAGGCTTCTTCTGATTCAGGCGAGATTGATCCACATATTTACAGACAGTTGATTGGATCATTGATGTATCTAGTTAACACCAAGCCTGATATATGTTATTCAGTGAGTGTACTCAATCAGTTTATGAGTCAGCTGAGAAAAACACACTAGATAGTAACGAAGCATGTGTTGAGAAATTTACAAGGCACAGTTAGTTATGGCCTGAGATATGCCTCCGGTGTAGACATGAGATTGCAGGGATATGTCGATGTAGATTGGGCAAGGAGCGCAGTGGACCGGAAGAGCACCTCCGGTTGTTGTTTTACTTTGGGATTTGCCATGGTCTTCTGGTGCAGCGGGAAGCAGACTTCCGTGGCTTTGAGTACCGCAAAAGCAGAGTACATTGCATTATGTGTGGCAGTCCACGAAGCAGTGTGGCTTCGCAAGCTCCTTGCAGACTTATTTGGTCATGAGATGGATTCCACTGTTATCCATTGTGATAACCAGAGTTGTGTGAAGCTCTCCAAGAATCTTATGTTTCATGATAAATCGAAACACATTGAGATCAAATACCATTATATCAGAGATATGGTGCAGAGGAAAGCAGTACATGTGCACTACCTTTCTACACACGAGCAGGTTGCAGATATCTTCACCAAACCGCTTGTCAAGACAAGGTTCGAGTACTTCCATGAGAGACTTGGCCTGGTGGAGAATGCCTCCCTAGCTAAGAGGGAGTGTTGATGATTGCATCTTCATGAGACATTCTCAAGATTGTTCTCCTCTGGACTAAGTTGAGACATCTGTGAGAGAGCCCATGTAATGGGTGTGTCATACTCCTGTGGACTGAGTTGGGATGACCTATGGTCTCTTGTCGTGCTCCTCTGGACTAAGTTGAGACGACTTGAGATGGTCTCTTGTCAAACTCCTATGGACTTAGTTGAGTTAATCTGTTGAGTGACGTCCCTGTGGGTGAGCACAAGTGGACGTGTCCCTAGTGGCTGAGCACTAGAGGATGAGAGATCCTTGTTATATTGTCTAAAGAGCAAGATTTGTTGTAACCCTAATTTGTATTGTGGAAGGGTACAAGTCAGCCCTACCATGTAAAAGATAATTAATATTGTGTAAAGATTAATTATATTTCTAAGTTGTACAGGTCGGCCCTATTGTGCCAATAGACACACCTATTGTTGTGTTAAGTCTTGCATATATAAGTGAGTAGATCCTCATTGCGAATCACTCACTCACACTTCATTGTAACCTTCTCTCAAGCTAAGTGTACGGTTGAAGTGCACACTTCTCTTAGGCGCAAGTTTCTAGGTCAAGGAGCACCCTCTTGTGTGCTCTAGGGTTTATGGTGTGGGGGATCTTCTCTTGACTCTATAGAAAAGGATTGATGAGTTTTTCCCTTGATTAAGAAGGGTCTTTCCAGGATAAACTCTTGTGTTCTTGTGCATGGTTATTCTTCTTCTGATCTTGGTTATTGCAGCTATTGTATATGGTATCGTTGCATTGTTTATGGTTCAAGTACATGCTAAATTGAAATAAACCACATGTGCATGAGATAAGCATTAAAATTCAACACCAACAACTATGGTATGCACTCTCTCGGTCCTAGCCCAATCAAACAACAACAAGCTAGGCCACTAGATCTCAAAACCATAAAGAACGATAGGCATGATGATCGTGTTTAAGAGGTGCACCTTGGACAAGATGTCCTAAAGGTGTAGCTAAAAAACATTGTCTCTTGAGCAAAGAAAGTATCCCTTCCTAAGTCAGGACTGAAAAGCATGCTTCAAGGCTCAAACTAAACGGTGGGCATGAGAACTGCACCCCCAAATATGTGTAATTCATGGCGATCTCAATCTAACTCCCCTCGAAGTAGAAGTGGCAACCTAAAAAAACCTCTTGGAGACAGTAAAGACCATAACCTTTGTTTTACTAAATGGTTGACCACCAATTGTCTAAGATCTCAAAAACCGAACAAGGCATCAATTTTCCTATGAAGCTCCTCAAGGGAGAAATCTAGGAGGATCACATCGTTAGAAAATAGGAGTACAAAAACCACGAAATGATGTAGAAGGCAACCATTCCCCTCCCGTATGTGCTCCTTGAGAAAAGACTCCAACTCATCTATGTAGATCCCAAAAACACTGAGAGAGAGAGAGAGGACAATTCTATTTGACTCCTATAGTGCTCCAAAAGAAGTCTAAGAGGCCATGAGCAATGTGCAGACAACCAATGATAGAATTTTAAAGTCTCATGATGGAATCCAGGAAAGTCTCAAAGATGCCAATGTCTCGTAATCTCTAGAATGGTGCCTCTCTCAAGAGAAAGTTGAAAGCCTTACTAAAGTCGACAAAACAATAAAACCTTTAGATGAGTAATATTGAACCTCCTTAATGATAGCCCAAAGAGTGAAGATTTGGTCAATCATCCAGTACTCTCGTTTAAATCCTACCTCTCCTCTAGCTCTGAGGTCCATCCTGTCAATTTGATAAGAGAGCCACATGTTAAGCACTATAGCATATAGCTTGGAAAGTGTCCCTAATCGTGATAGTTCTATAATTATTAGGGTCTAATGTATTCCCCAATTTGGAAATAGGGTGGATGATATAGTGGGAACAAGAAGAAGGAAAACCTCTACAAACAACATGAATAAATAGGTCAACAATGTAAAAATCTAGAGAGTAAACACCATATTCGAGGAGCTCTCTCTGAAGCCTTTCCTCATCTGCAATTTTGCTAGTGCTCATAATTTTGACTACTTTCCCAAATTGTCAAGAGTAAAATAAGTAGCACTAGTGTGGAGAGGAGAAGATATGGATTGGAGGTATCCCAAGCACATAATAAACAGAGGAGGTGTGCAAGAACAAGGAATGATGATCTGTTAAATTTCCCTTAACCCAACACCTGACAGTTAATTCCAATTAAAACTAATTTATTGAATAAAAGCACAAAGGAGTTTTTAACGAAACATTACAACAGAAGCATAAATAAGGAAACCATAAACAAAGTACATACATAATTTTGGGTAAAATACTGCTGGAAAAACCCCTAATGGAAAACCAATACCTTGTTGATTTTATTAAATAAAATATGGGCTTTTGTCCTGGGATAATGGCCCACCTGAGGAATAATAAAATGCAGCAAAATAGCCTAGCCTATCACACCTGGATGCTACTCCTTTGTTTCCCCTTGCTCCTTTCCTCGGACCCCGCCCCTACACACTTGGATGAATGTCCTTCTCCACCCAATCAATGAGATCTCACTCACTCATTTTAATGCCTAGGATTTAATTTAACTCACTAATGCCAAATACTTAAGCATTTGACTTAAATTAAACTCCATTAATTATAAAAGTACATTCACTTTAATAATCACTTTATTAAAGTGAATCTCCTAAGTCCTGAGAGGTATTAATGATGATTCCCACATGTTAGACACAAACTAACGTGGAAGTACATGTTCGATGCTACATACATCAACACTTCCTCTTAGCGAGGAAGGTACTTCTCGAAGAGCCACCTGGAACTAGTTCTTCCTCCGACCCTGGCACAATGTCATACACATCATCCTACTCACTGGCATCCCTCCAACCCTGATGGTCATTTGCTCCCTAAACACTGGAAGTCACGGAATCGATGATGCTACATATCAATGCCACGAAGTTTGGAAACTTTGTCGAAGGCATGCTCTCCCTCAATGTGCTCCTAGGAGCCTCCTGCTCCTGATCATCCATCAATGTCATCTCGTACCAACTCGATCCCTTGACAGAACTAGAAGGGGATAACTCCCTCTTCCCATTTGAAGGTTGACTCCCCACATTGGAATTATGTGAACTCTGCTCATCCTTCGGTTCCTCACCCTTCGGAGCCTCATCCCCAAGTCTTGGCACTATCTCTGTCGTCCGCCCTCAGCTCCCCATGCGAACTTCCACCCAGCTACAACCTTTCGACGACTACTTTTCCACCCAAGCTCCACGTCCAGTCGTCAATCCTCAGCCCGTGTCCTGTCTGCCCCCGGGGCGGCTCCCTTTTCCATTGGTTGGTTGCTCCTCAGCATCCTGACTGCTTACCTCTTCATCCTACGTCTGCCTATTGACTCCTGCATGCCTCAGCACCACAACCCTTTGTAGTATCTTACATCAGCCCGTGCATCCCTATAGTACACTTGCTCAAGCCACTACCTCATCACGTGCAGCCCTACAGTACACTTGCTCAAGCCACTACCTCAACCTATGCACTTTCGTGCTAGTGGTTGCGGCTGCTCCACATCTCAGCTCCCTTAGTCGCCTCAACCACGTCCTTCAGCTGACAACTGTGCCTCCTCTTCTAGTTCGTGAATTAGCTCCGATCTACAGCGTACAATCCCACAACACGTCTTCACGCGGATTTGTAGCGCACAATGGTTGTGCAATGGTTGTATGACTCGTATGGCAATCTTACACTATACCTTTCCCTTTTTTTTAAATCATCGCCCTGCAGCGTGCAAACAAAAATAATTTTTCTGCGCTGCAAATCATGATTCTTGTGTACTTGGTTCCTCCTTCAGAGATCACGCTCTGATACAATGTTAAATTTCCTTTAACCCAACACCCGACAGTTAATTCCAAAAAAAAAAAATTATTGAATAAAAGCACAACTGACTTTTTAACGAAACATTACAGCAAAAGCATAAATAAGGAAACCATACACAAAGTACACACATAATTTCTTGGTAAAATACCCCTAGAAAAACCCCTAAGGGAAAACCAATACCTTGTTGATTTTATTAAATTAAATCTACGCTCCCATCCTGGGATAATGGCCCACCTGAGGATTAATACAATGCAGCAAAATAGCCTAGTCTATCACACTTGGCTACTACTTTGTTGCCCTTTGTTGAGATTAAATCTCACCTTCACTTTATGATCTAATGGCTAGGATTTAATTTAACTCACTAATGCCAAATACTTAGGCATTTGACTTAAATTAAACTCCATTAATTACAAAAGTACATTCAGTTTAATAATCACTTTATTAAAGTGAATATCCTAAGTCATGAGAGGCATTAATGACGACTCCCACATATTAGACACAAACTGACGTGGAAGTACATGTCTGATGCTACATACATCAACATGATCAACGTCAAGCGAGAGAGAAAAGTGCCTAGGCAAGACGGAGTGAATAAAAGGCTTTAGGTGAATAGTGTAAACCTTTAAGAATGTCATGCCTCCTTCTAGAAATAAAATGACGCGTCTTGAGATGGAGAAGTCACTTTAATCTCTCCAAGTGGATGGAATGGGAGGGATAATGAGAAAGAATGAAGTGGAGATCCCTATGCAAGAATTTGCACTCCTAATCATACCATCAATTCACAGGACAAGTGTAAATTGTGGCAACATGGGTACAATGTTCAATGGTGAGAGGGAATAAGTCAAGTGCAACATCCTAGATGATCTTAGATAGGTCATACTTGGCCGCAATTATGTTTAGTAAATAGAAGTGGGTGAGAGGTGAGGTCAACTAGAAAAGGAAGTAAGTATAAGAGTCAATGTACTCAACATCAAGATGGATTGTGGTTCGTTGAGTGCTCATCTAGGGCATGGAAGGGGGGAAGGGGGGCAATCAAGGAGGGAGAAGGAAATGTAGGCTTCGTCAATGAGGGCAATGATGTTGACTTGTGTAGCTTCAAGCAGGTATTCTCACATGGTCTAGGTGTCAGGCATGTGGGAATCGTCATGGGCACCACATCACACTTTCGTTTGGGTAAAAATGCCCTTGGAATAAAGTTGGGGCTTCATGGGCTTGACGATGGGTTTCATGGGTTTGTGATGGGCTTCGTCGGTTTGTGATGGGGCTTCACACCCACAGAGATATCCTACATTGGTGTTGACTTGAGGAGGGGCTTTTGACACACCCCTTGGACTTGTATAAATAGAGATCAAGTCATTGTGACATTTGATATTGTGGTGAAATTGTGTGTGGAGAGCTTGGAAATTTCAATCCAAGTGTGGTGACCTCAGTCCAGCCATGGAGGAGGCTGTAAGGCCTTAGTGTTTGTTGTGTTTTCTCTTGTTTTGGGCAGGTATCAAAGGAGAAGGAGGGCTGCTAGCTCTAGGAGGCTGTGCAAGAGGAAAGGAACAGTCGTGAGGGCTGCTAGGAGGCTTGGGCAGCCTAGGAGAGGCTAGCCACATCCCTAGAAAGACTCAGCTTGTCTCCTTTATGGGTGTGTCTACTGGGTGAGGGTTACAACAACAAGACAGATAGGCTGCCACAGGATAGCAAAGGGCAGCGACAACTGGGCAGAGGACTCGGCCTAGGGAAATAAGGTTGCAGCAGGTCTTGAGACAAGTCTGGGAGCTTGGCCAGCCAAGGAAGGCTACCACAGTCTGTGAGGGAGGCTCGGCCAACAGGGAAAATAGGCAGCCGGAGGCCTAGGAGAGGCAACCAGCAGAGGAGCCTCAGTCCGTGAGGCTTAGTAAAGGGCTCGACCAGCCTTAGAGGAAAGCAGCAGTGTTTTGGGAAAATTCTGGGCGGACAAGTAATTGTTTCAAGTATGTAACAACAACTGTAGAGGCCAGGATTAGCTAAGATTGAGGACTGTTTCAATCTTAAGGGTTGCTTAAGGGCAGGACAACACTGGAACAATAGCAAAGGAGGGTTGTTACAGGGGTGTAACAACAGTTTTGGACAAGCCCTAGAAGGTTGTTACGGCAGTGTAACAGCAGCAGTCTTGGGCCAGGTTGTGGCACAGAAACGAAGGAGAGTTCCAGCTGTGCTTTGTAAGTAAATTTTGGTATTTTACTGTATGTAAGATTGGGCCATTGTCCCTGGTACGGGAGCCCATGTGTTTTGGCTTGAGAATAAGGGTTTGAGTTTGAAATTCATGTGTACCTGTGTAATTGCTAATGTATTTTTCGTTGTGCTAAATTAGTTAGGCATCTCAGTGTGTTTTTGTTTACAGTTCAAATTGGGTAAATTTGTGTATAATTGTGGAAACATTAGACCAGATCTGAGGTGCAGTAAAATCTAACAAATGAAGGGGGAGACAAAGAGATGTAAGATTTGACAAACAAGATCCCAGTTGGCCAAGACATAATCTACCACATTAGCGCTACTAGCATGAGGGAAACAAGTGAAGTTGTCTGAATCGAGGTAGCAAGAGGGACCATTAAGGAGCATCGAGCCACGAGATTCTCCAAGATGGACAAGATATCTCCAATAAGATGAAATGGGACCAGCTCTATCTATTGAAGTTCCATGTAGACCCATAATGTCATGGTCAATCTCTGATATGCAAAGAACATCCTTGGATTTGTTTTGTATTGGTATCTAATAGGTCCTAGTCCAAGCATTGAAGTTTCCCAAAAGGATGACCTCTCACAGAGCATAGTAGTGGGAGATATCTAGGTAGGGATCCCCATCTCAATGAAGTGAAAGCTTGAACAAGTTGGAGGAAAGTAGCATATGACAATGAAAGTACCCCAAGAGAAAGGGGCATTCCCTTGAAGTTAAATCTACATGCATCAAGAATGTTCTTCAAATACAATCGCTAAAACCCTAGCCTGAAGGGAGTCACAAATAAGGCAAGAAATATCTTCTAAACCGCGAACACCGTCAAAATGGAAAGTGTCATGGTTGAAGACTAAGATCTAGTGATAATCCATAATAGAAGGGAGCACTATCTTAGGGTTCTCAAAACTCTCATGAGTCTCAATGATGATCCTCCTAGCTAGGAATCACTCCTAACCAAATCTGGTCACTCCACCAAGAATCCTCAACAAGCAAGCATCATCACTGACAATGACTCCTTAGATCAAGAAAAATACCTCTTATTCTCCTCCTCAACAAGCATAACTATTAACAAGTACCATTAGAGTTTCCAAAAACCTAGTCTTCTTCTCTCACAAGAGCTACAAGATACAATGCAATCTCTATCCCTCTAGTGTTTATGACAAACCCTAGGTTCTTTGCCTACTTGAGGTGAAACCCTAACCCTAGAATATCCCTTGAGCTTCTCAAAGAAACCTAGCACACCAAGAAAAAGAGAGATAATACAAAGAGGGCCATACATGACGAAGGAGAGATTCATTTCACATCATTAGCACAAACCCTAGCATATCACAAGAGCAACATCTCCCAGAACAACCAAGATGTCTATCTCTCTTCCTATCTTCTACTAGGGTTTCCTCATGAAACCTAACATCTTGCTCCCTACAATACTCTTCTCCAAGATAATACAAAGAAAAGACTATGTGATAATGATGTGAAATGACTCTCTCCTTCCTCTATTTATATGAGAGATAAGGGAGGCCAACAATACAATAGTAGACCTATTCTACTACAAGCAACCTATCTACAAGAATGTAGGCCCAAATGCGAAGCACTCCCTCTACAAGGGACACATGACAAGATCCAAGGTGAAGATGTCCAACAAGCAAGGCTCTAAGGCATGGATGCTCCTCAATAAGATACAATGCTCCACCTCCACAAGCCTCCAAAGCTCCAACAATCCTCCACAATGTGCTCCAGGTCCACCCCACCTACATGATCACTCCCACAATCCAAGCATCCTCAAGTCAAGCACAAGAATCCATGCAAGCAATCAAGTATACCCATGCCTTCTAAGGCTCAACTCCCTCCTCCAAAATCCCCAACACTTCTCCAAAGCAAGTCATCCTCCCAAGCAAGCAACCAACCCCCATATGGCCATCATGAGTAAGTCACCAAGCTCCATAGATCTCCAATGCTCCGACAAAGAAAGCCACATAAGCACCAAGATCAGGTCTTGTTACCCCCCATTTCTAGGGGTAACTAAAGAGATGATGTCTCGAGGCCCGCAGGTTGCAGACATGGAGTGTCGAGAGCCAAATGAGCAGACAAAGCCCATCATCTTACCACACATCAGCATTGATCGGCAACAACAACGTCCACCACATCATCTTGGCCTACAAAGGACAGCAGGTCTTGCTTCATGAGGTAACAAGCCTGGTCTTGTGGTAAGTGTCATTTTAATAATTGAAGCATTTGAACATGTTGCAAAGGATCCTTTCTTGATTTTAAAAATGTTTGCTTGGAAATTATGCCTTTTGCCTCATTTCACCTTGGTGGTTGACATGTTGTCCTAGTAAGTGGGTCACCCTCGGGAAAAGGGTTGCTACTAGGAGGTTTCCTTAAAGGGTCATCGTGTCATCCCTGCACGTACTTATCATTTTTCACATTTCTTCCGTTTCGTTTCCTCATCTTTTGATTTTTCGGACTTATTGACCCAAGAAGGGCTTGTACCTCATTTCATGGGAAGAAGGGGCTAAAGGCCCAAAGGCTTGTAGTTGGCAAAAGATAAAATCCAAATATTATCCTCTAGATGCTCGCCCTATGGTCCTAAGAGCAATGAAATGCTTCTCCACAAAATTCAAGGACCTATAAAATAAAACGCATAACTAAGAAATGTCATGTTTGTTGAGGGAATGCACTTGCAGTGTCTTTTACTTTCCTTGCACATGGCACTCAATGTGTTCCTAGCTTCAAGTGGCATTGTGGTACTCTTCACTTTCCCTTGCATACAGTACTCAATGTTCGAACCATAATTAATTAATGGCAATTATAGGGCTTGGAAAAAGGTTGCATTACAAACTAGGATGCAGCACACCCTCTACAAAGGCACCCATAAATCAGACAATATGAGCCCTTGTATGTCAAGAAACCCCATGCCAAAAAGTCATACCCCAATCCACCTCAAGCTCTTTCACATGACTCTCAGAGGGTCCTCTTGGAACACACTCCTTGACTTGGGGAATGATCTACCGAATACAGCACCATGACAACCCTTCCATACTTAAATTTGGCAAGTTGTATAAGGTCTTTGAGCATTTGTTTATCTTGAAAAGGGGATTTGATGCACATGTTTGGGTGGTTCTTTTATTAAATATGGATTACTTGGCATGATAAATGTGACTTCTGGACCCTTCGAGGACGTACTTGTTTGTCTTTGCAGGACCTTGCCAGGTGAAAGTTTTTCCATGGAAGCACAAGGTCACTTGGACATTCATGAGAGCTTGAAGCCCACAGGTTGGATGATGCACCCCCTCTCATTGCACACTTGGGAAGATGAGCGTTGTCTTTGGAGGCACTTGGACAGTATGAGAGTATCACATCGAGGCCCCTTGCACCTCAACGTTGGCCTTGGGAGGCCTAGGACGTCATACCCTAGCCCTTGACATGACCTTTTGATGGGGTCTTGATGGGGTTTGATGGTGATGTGATGTGATTTGATGGAGAAAGATGCATTGCTTGTCACCCTAGCACATGATGAGGTGACACATGGCCTTTGGAGGCCCAACGATTTCTACCTTGAGGCTCAATGTCTCTCTTGGAGGCCTAACGTCACCCTTTAGGGCATGACGTCACCCCTTAAGGGATTTTAATTTAATGTTATTTCAGTTTGTAAAGTGTAAAGACAAATTAGAGGGTCGGCCCTCTTTTATTTTGATGTTGACTTGTAAAGTGGACAAATCTAGGGTTGGATGACCTCATATAAATAAAGGTCATTTCACTCTCATTTTATCATGATGGTTCTGAGAATTACATACTCTCTTGGCTGAAATTTTCGCCCTACTTGGGAAATTCGCTCGATCTCTCTCTTGGTGTTTTGTGGATGCTTTTACTTGTCTATTGGAGGAAAAGGCTAGGCACTATCTCTTGGATGCTTGTATTTGTTAATGAATGCAGCTATAGGAGACATCCTTCAGCTTACAAACATGTGAGATGTGGAATATAGCAGCTATGTGAAGTCTTACTCTCAACTTACAAACCTGAGAGAAAGCCCCTAATAAAGGGTTCGTGGTTCCAGCCTGGGACAGAAGCTAGGAATGTATATGGCCTCCTCCATGACGTGAGAGAGAAGAACTCCAGATGATTATCCGATGTAAGAGCGATCTGTTGAGTTAGGGAAATCCCGAAAAGCGTTGGGCACATCATCATGAGAATAAGAACGAAGATGATGTGATGGCCTCCTCTAAATAGCAGCAGAGTTGATGTGAAGACTCCAGATGATCCTCCTATTGGTGGCAGTGGGAAAGCAGATCTGTAGAGCAAACGTGACTATGGATGAGCATAAGTGCACGTGTGAGGACTTAGCTCATTTGTATAATGCAGTGACTCAGGTCTATGGCATCCCTATGGATGTGGCCCCTAGTGGATGAGCACTAGTGGGTGTATCAGATCCTTTGCTATATATTGTTCAAGAGTTAGACCTACCTGAAACCCTAGTTATTATGTAAAGGGTACAGGTCGACCCTATGTTAATATAATTAATATAAAGAAGATAATTAATAATGAAAATATTAATTATAATAATAAAGTGTGTTTGACTTAGAGAGGTCGGCCATGTTGTGCCAATAAGACGCCCTTGCTAAATCAGTGAAAGTCTAATATAAGTAGGAGATGATTCTCCATTGAAGAATCATATCCTCCTCGCATGTTTTGGTAATTTCAGTAAGTACTTCTCTTTGGCAAGGGTGTGCACCTCTCTTGGGCACTAGGGTTTCTAGGGCTAAAGCACCCTCTTGTGTGCTAAGTCATTTTGGTGGTGAAAGGTCTTTCTCTTGAAGAATATAGCAAAGGATTTGGCTGGGTTTTTCTCCCTTGTTTGAGAAGGGTTTCCCAGGATATATCTTGTGTACTTGTGCATGGTGTTTCTTCTTGTGATCTTGGTTGCTGCAGCATTTATGGTTATGGTTATTTGATAAAATGGAATGAACTTCATGCTTAACCTAATGCTATGAAAACTTTAACATGGTATCAGAGCATAGGTCTTGAAGATCCCATTGCACAAGCCTTCACCAAAACATCTACTCTCATTTGCAGAAATCGTACGGCCCTCCTAAGGTTTCCAGAGAATCTATACGGCCTCCTTTTTCACAGAAATTCCACCACTATAACTTGGACGTTTGGGCTGAAAAAGACTTAGAAAGGTACGGCCTCCTTCAACGTACCACCAGCAAGTCTCAGAACTAAATTCCGGGCATTTTTAAAATTTTGACCCTAAGAGATTCTAGGGTTTCATAAAATTCTGTAGAAAATTCTGAATCTTATTTCTGAGAATTTCTTGAAGAAGCCATCATACTTAAAGGCCTATTGTTGGCAATCATAAGCCCAGCAAAACCTAAAAGTGCTAGCCTAGCCGTTAGGTTTTTCTAGCTTAGTTGACAAGGGTTTATGAAGATGAGCAATTTCATGATGGGAAGCAAGCTCAACACCAAACTCCAATGCAATGAAGATATCAACATCTCAGCACTCTCAGGTATGGTTCCTCTCAATGAAAACACTTGGCTAATTGATAGTGGTGCATCCAGGCACATGACCGGTATTAGAAATCATTTGACACACTTCATCGAGAAAGAGACACATCTTCATGTGGTCCTTGGAGATGATGCTAGATACAACGTAAGAGTTGGAACCTCCACCTTCCAACTAGATTTAGATATGCAGCTCAAACTAGAAGAGGTCCTATATGTACCAGAAATGAAGAGAAACCGTGTCTCTGTTTCGGCTCTTGAAGACAAAGGTTACAAAATCATTTTCTCAGAAGGGAGAGTCCTTGCATGGCAAAAAGACTCTCATATCAGCTCTTCCAAAGTAATCGGCGTCAAAAACAATAGCCTATACAAGTTGACCATCAAACCAGTTCAAGCCTTACTACATGACACTATCACCTTAAGTGAGCTATGGCATAGAAGGCTTGCTCACATTCATTATAGAGCTCTCTCAGCTCTAAGGAAAATGGTGATAGGTCTACCAGAGATTCAGATCCAGCATGAAGGCGTTTGCAAAGGGTGTGTCCTTGGTAAAAATATTAAAGGATTCTTTCCCAGCAGTAACAACAGATCCAAGAAAATTTTGGACTTGATTCATTCAGGATGTATGTGGGCCAATGACCGTTGCATCCCTAAATGGGTACTTGTACTATGTACTATTCATAGATGATCACTCCAGGAAGACCTAGATTTATTTTCTAAAGAACAAGGATGGAGTCCTTGCCAAATTCCAAGAATTCAAAGCTCAAGTTGAAAATTTGACCGGAAGAAAAATCAAAGTATTGAGATCAGACAATGGAGGAGAATACACCTCAAAAGAATTCATCAATTTCTATATTGAAGCAGGGATCAAGAGGGAGCTCACAGTACCATACAACCCTCAACAAAATGGGGTTGCTGAAAGGAAGAACAGAACTATCATTGAAGCAACTAAAGCAATGATACATGATCAAAGTCTACCAATGACTCTATGGGCAGAAGCATGTATGACTGTAGTGTATGTTCAAAACCGTAGCCCTCATCAGATCCTGAAAAACATTACACCAGAAGATGCATTCACTAAAGAGAAACCTGAAATCGGACACTTCAGAATATTTGGATGTCCAGTGTACCTTCATGTACCTAAAGAAAAGAGATCCAAACTAGAACCTTCAGGAAGGAAAGGTACTTTTGTAGGATACAGTGAATCCTTAAAAGCATACTGAATCTACATCCCAAGACAAAGACAAATTGAAGTAAGCAGAGACGTCACCTTTGAAGAAGAAGTAGCCTTCCAGAAATCCAGAGAAGCTCAGATGGAAATAGATGGTGACACAATACCTTCTCCTCATTCAGAAATTCAGAGGGAAACAAACAGTGTTCCAGATGAGCATACAGCTCAAATTGATTCAGCTCCTCCAGCAGAATCGGTTGCCCCAAGTAATGTACCTAGAGACATCACTATTGGACATAAAAGACCTACTTGGGCACCCCAAACATTAGAAGAAGCAGAAAGACATAAAGCTCCACAAGGAGCAATTAGAAAAAGCAAGAAACCTAAGAGATTCTCTAGCTACCTTTCAGCGATGACTCACATTATTGATTCAGAACCTACCTGTCATGGAGAAGCCTCAAATGAACAAGTATGGCAAGATGCCATGACTAAAGAATATCAATCTATTCTAAAGAATGATGTATGGGATGTTGTCCCAAGGCCAGAAGGGAAGTCCATAGTAACTTCCAAATGGATTTACAAAATCAAACATGTTGTTGATGGAAGCATTGAAAAATATAAAGCAAGATTCGTGGCCAAAGGGTTCTCACAAATAGAGGGAGTCGACTATGACGAGACTTTTGCACCAGTAGCCAGATATACCTCCATTCGATCCATCATTGCTATAGCTGCTTCCATGGGCTGGAAGCTACATCAGATGGATGTAAAGACATCTTTTCTTAATGGCGAAATTGAGGAAGAAGTCTACATTGAACAACCAGAAGGTTTCGTTATACACAACGAAAAATCTCATGTCTGCAGATTGAAGAAAGCCCTATACAGCTTAAAGCAAGCCCTATGTGCTTGGTACGAGAAAATGGATGGTTTCCTGATAAGTTTGGGTTTTAATAAAAGCTCAGCCGACCCAAACCTATACTATAGCATTAATGGAAACGAATGTTTGATTCTAGTCCTATATGTGGATGATCTTTTCATCACCGGCTCAGAAAGACTCATTGTTGAATGCAAGCAGGCATTAACTACCAAATTTGAAATGAAATATTTGGGCCAATTGCATTACTTCTTGGGACTAGAAGTATGGCAGAGATTAGACGAGATTTTCCTAAGCCAAGGAAAATATACTTTGGAGATTCTGAAAAGATTCCAAATGACAGACTGTAAATCCATGTCAACCCCAATGGTAATGGATCTGAAGAAGATGAATGATATTGATTCCGGAGACGTAGATCCACATTTATATCGACAACTTATTGGATCCTTGATGTATCTGGTTAACACCAGACCAGACATTTGCTATGCAGTAAATGTGCTTAGCCAATTTATGAGCCAACCAAAACAGACACATTGGATAGCTACCAAACACATATTAAGATACCTACATGGCACTATTGGCTATGGCTTAAAATATGCAACAAATGTTGGAAGTGTATGCTGATGCAGATTGGACAGGAAGTGCAGTAGACAGAAAGAGCACCTCAGGAAGCTGCTTCACACTAGGATCAGCCATGGTTTCCTGGTGCAGCAAAAAACAAAGCTCTGTGGCTTTGAGTATGGCAGAGGCAGAATACATTGCACTAAGCGTGGCAGTTCGTGAAATTGTTTGGCTTCGCAAACTCTTGACAAATTTGTTTGAAAACGAGATGGATCCTACCACCATTCATTGCGACAACCAGAGTTGTGTGAAGCTCTCAGAGAATCCAGTATTTCATGACAAATCAAAACATATTGAAATCAAGTACCACTATATCAGAGATATGGTACAGAGGAAGACAGTACATGTTCAGTATCTTTCCACCCATAACCAAATTGTTGATATCTTCACTAAACCACTTGCCAAGACAAAGTTCGAGTATTTCCGTGAGAAGCTTGGCTTGATGGAGAATGCCTCCCTAGTTGAGAGGGAGTGTTAATGAATGCAGCTATAGGAGACATCCTCCAGCTTACAAACCTGTGAGATGTGGAATATAGTAGCTATGTGAAGTCTTACTCTCAGCTTACAAACCTGAGAGAAAGCCCCTAATAAAGGGTTCGTGGTTCCAGCCTGGGATAGGGGCTAGGAGTGTATATGGCCTCCTCCATGACATGAGAGAGAAGAACTCCAGATGATTATCCGATGTAAGAGCGATCTGTTGAGTTAGGGAAATCCCGAAAAGCGTTGGGCACATCATCATGAGAATAAGAACAAAGATGACGTGATGGCCTCCTCTAAATAGCAGCAGAGTTGATGTGAAGACTCCAAATGATCCTCCTGTTGGTGGCAGTGGGAAAGCAGATCTGTAGAGCAGACGTGACTATGGATGAGCATAAGTGCATGTGTGAGGACCTAGCTCATCTGTGTAATGCAGTGACTTAGGTCTATGGCATCCCTATGGATGTGGCCCCTAGTGGATGAGCACTAGTGGGTGTATCAGATCCTTTGCTATATATTGTTCAAGAGTTAGACCTACCTGAAACCTTAGTTATTATGTAAAGGGTACAGGTCGACCCTATGTTAATATAATTAATATAAAGAAGATAATTAATAATGAAAATATTAATTATAATAATAAATTTAATAATAAAGTGTGCTCGACTCAGAGAGGTCGGCATTGTTGTGCCAATAAGATGCCCTTGCTAAGTCAGTCAAAGTCTAATATAAGTAGGAGATGATTCTCCATTGAAGAATCATATCCTCCTCACATGTTTTGGTAATTTTAGTAAGTACTTCTCTTTGGCAAGGGTGTGCACCTCTCTTGGGCACTAGGGTTTCTAGGGCCTAAGCACCCTCTTGTGTGCTAAGTCATTTTGGTGGTGAAAGGTCTTTCTCTTGAAGATTATAGCAAAGGATTTGGTTGGGTTTTTCTCCCTTGTTTGAGAAGGGTTTCCCAGGATATATCTTGTGTACTTGAGCATGGTGTTTCTTCTTGTGATCTTGGTTGTTGCAGCATTTATGGTTATGGTTATTTGATAAAATGGAATGAACTTCATGCTTAACATAATGTTATTAAAACTTTAACAGTTTCTTGGTAATTTGGTGGAATATTCTTGTTAAAGAAGGGTTTTTCATGCTATCTCTTGAAATTGGTAAGGAATTTCTGCATAATTGTGTTATTTCTTCTTGTTTCAAGGTTAATTTGTCTAAATCCTTGGAGGAGTATAAGGGCATACACCCTCCATCAAGATCTATCTTTATTGTCACTAAAAAAGTTATTTTGCAGAGGTTGCTACAAGGAGTAAAAAAGCTTACACCCTTGTAGATTTACCTTACTAAGGTTTGTTTTCTCTAAGGAGTAAAAAGGCTTACACCCCTAGAGAAGTAATAAACCCTAGCTCATACACAAGAGACTCCATAACCCAATAGATAAGGCACTAATCTACTTGCATTGGAGATTGAATATTCATGCATTGGTATACGTGATTTCTTGAGATATTGCAATTGTTTAAGTTGGATTCAATTTTGCATGTTATAAGTTTTTTTGTGCCCTAAGGGCGTCATGATTGACCAAGTGATCTCATTGCTGTTATAAACTTAATGGTACAGCCAATAAGGCTGCAACAAAATCATTTTCTTTTCATTCTTTACTCACTATTCTACCGCTAAAATTCACTTGTAAGCCTTGGTAATTGTTCTACTGGTTAATAGCTATCTTTTGGGTGGTTTACCTGTTGATTTTAGTGGCTGGAATTTGTTGTTGTAGCAATTGTTTGCTACAGCCACAAGGCTGTTATAAATCTTTCTGATAACACTAACTAACAGCCCTTGAATTTCTATCAAAGTCTTCCTCTAATTATTGGAAATTTATCTACTTGTTGCTAGCTTTGTTTCCAACACCTTGCACTAGATTTTGATGGTACAATTTGCAGCTCTTATTATCATTTATTGCTGATATATATATATATATTGCTGCAATTTGGGACAGCAAGGTTTTTTGCTAAATCCCCTATGGTTTTGAGGCATCATTTACAATATATTGTCTTGTTTCGGGCAAGGCTAACATTCTTTTGCAGGTACATCTCCTTTGGCAACCAATTACCTTCTCACAAGACTCATTCTTAAGCCTCATCTTCTTTATTGACCTTGACCTATAGGGGTAGCTTTCATCTCTTATCACTTTCCATCGCAATCCCCCTAGGGTCACCTGGGATTCCCCCTTATGGTGATTTTATCATCACTAAAGTGAGGGGAGTGTTTATCTAAGGTGACCATAGTTGTCACACCTTTGTGGTTTGGGTTGGGCTTTTACCAAACTACAAATTGTGCGATAACAGGTCTCAATGAGCAAGCCACCTAACGTGTATGTCCATCAAGGAACAACCAAGGGTCATCCATACACCACGCACCCCACATCACCTAAAGCACCCCCACACAAGATGTAAACACTTTCAAAGTAAACCCAAAACCTAACACCCCTTCTTTATGAAGAAAGCGTTTTCACCAATACCAGTCTACTCCCTCTTCAACTCAACCAAACCTACCATCTACAAATTTGACCCTATTGCAATCTCGAAATCAAGCACTACCTCCCAAACATCACACTCCTCCAACAAGGCATAACACCTCACCTCCTCAATACACCTAGAAGGTTCACAAATGGATTGCCAATGTAACATGGTTAGCATATCGCCTAAGAGGTACACTCACCCTCACTAAAGATCTGGGTGCTCATACATGCTCCAATGCATCCTATAATGACTAAGTAGCTCAACTTCTTGTAGGCTATAGTAGTAGGTGAGGGCATGTCCACCCCTAATCTCACCTCGTCCATTCTTAAATCTAACTCATCTTTGACCTTTGAGTCAGCCTCTAGTACAACAACCTCCTCTCTTCCTTCAATCTCTAAGAGAACCTTGTGAACTAGAAGATATCGCACCATCATAAAACTTCACATCTCTAATCACTACAATCTTCTGATGTATTGGAATGAAGATCTCGTAAGCTTTGGAAGTCTCATTGTATCCAATAACACAAGATGCTATCATAGCATCTTGAAACTCCAAAGAACGTTGACCACTTGTGAATCTGAAGGAACATAACTCTAGATTGTAAGCCACCTACTTGACTCACCATTTCTCAAATCAACGTCATGGGCCAAAATCCTCAGACACCACATCATGAGTTGTTCAGGACATCTTGCAAAGATAATCACATCTCCATACAAAATTAAGACATGTGGATCTAGTCTATCAAAATCACAATGATAAACATCTGCACAAATCTCATCCATCCTAAAATACCAAGGTCGTGGTATAGGTAACAACCCAAGAAGGACCATCAACAAAATATGAAAATGAGAATCCCTCTCATGCACCTCAAAACCTCCAACTGAAGCAACAACCTCAACATGATCAACTCCCTCATCTTGAGAGAAATCTCTAGAAACTAGAGCAAGAGTCTCATCAAGGTCAACTCCCTCTTCCTGAAAGAATCCAACAACTTTGTCATAGTACTCCTCAACACTCCCATTAGTTAGCTTGGAATTACGCATCAATTCCCCAATAGGTTTTGAACCTGTCTCCATGGCATCCCACCATACATGCTCTGCATATGCCTCCTAAAGAGTAGAAGACTCATCCAATTTCCTACTAGAGTGTAGGATCAACAAGCACCCTGAAAAGGCCACCTTCACACACACCTCTAGTCAAAGTCCTCAAAATTGCTAGACTACAATCAATGATAGAGCGTTGTTGTCCTTCAAATGCAACTCTACAAGTGATCTATCATGCAAGAAACTGAAAGAAGATCGTTCTTCAAACCATGGACAAAAAGAACATCATGCAACTCAATAACATAACCTAATTGCATCTAGAAGGAAATGGAGCCTATTCCTCACAGGATAAGTGGCATCATCACTCAACTCCACACTCATTCCTCCCTTTCACTCTTGAAGCCTATTGAAGTGTCTTGTCATAAGTCATATGGACAAAAGGAACATCATGCAACTCAAGAACATGACCTGATGGCATCTGGAAGGAAATGGAACCTAATCCTCTCACGGGATAAGTGGTATCATTACCCAACTCCAAATTCATACCTCCCTCTTGCCCCTAAAGCCCATTGACATGTCTTTTCATAAGTCATATCTCTCGATGCTCTCGTGTCCATATACCATTCAACAATTGACACGATGTTAAAAGATAAACAAGAGATCATGGAGAAGGTAGTCTCAAGTTGAGGTAATCCATCACCCACTCATGTTATAGTACCTACACTTCCTGCAACATGTCTTTATTGCTTGGCCTTCCCTTTCTTCTTCGAGCATTAGTTGGCATAGTGTCCCATCTAGTGACACCTAAAACACTTCACCTTACTCAAATCTTTCTTCCTTACATTTGAACCTTCCTTCTTACCCTTCTTGTATCATTTCTTGCTTCCATTCATCATCTTCCCAACAAAAGATATTTCTTCTACTTCCTCTTGCTATGTTGAACGGGACTAAAACCTTATCTCTTTTTGCCCAAGGTCATTCCAAAGCTTCGTAAAGGTAGGCAAATTCCCATGAGCACATACACCTAGGAAAAAAGGCATACATGAAGAAACAAATTCATTTAAAGCAATGAACATCAACTCCTTATCTTCCACCATTGTCCCTATGGCAACCAACTGATATCTCAACTTCGTGATCCTGGCCAAATAGCTCACCATTGTATCTGTCTTGATCATGTGGATGGATGAAAACTTGTTTTGCAAAAGCATCTATCAAGAAACACAAAAACATTGAAATAAACCAACCAAAGCATCAAATATCTTCTTACCAATCGTCTTGTCTACAATGTGAGTGATGAAGTTATACTTCACAAAATCAAGAATGATTCACTTTGCCTTTCCCTCCTTCTGAGGAGAAACGAAATTCGTTGGATCAGTAAGTGAAACTATCTCTTTCTCAACATGATCCCAAATCTCGCTTCCTCCATAAGCATCTATAACTTGAGCTTCCAACTTATCAATTGGAAGCACCATCCAACTTGTCACACTCTCTAAGACCAAGAGTCGTCATCCAACAAATCTGAAGCACACCTCAAAGCAAAAATCAGCAATAAATGAAGTAGAACAACCTTTCTAGGGTTTCAACGTTTTTCACCCAATCAAACTATTACAGACCAGGCACCTCTCCCATGTACAGCACAACCGAAATATCCAATTCGCTCTTCACCAAGAGAGAAGTCTCAATCAAAATAGTTCTAATACCATGTAGAAATTTCCATAGATAACTTTTATTGCAAATTCAAAAATTTCACCTCTCAATAGAGGTTCCCCTGATCTAATAAATAGAGGGCTCATCTGAAATATATAGTTATAGCAACAAACAGCAATATATACTTCACTTCACTTTAGTCCAAATCACTAGGCAGCTCAAGAGAAAAGATACTAAACAAGTGTACTTCAATTGCAACAAGTTACAGCCCTTAGGGCACACTTTCATGCATCTAACAGATCTGAAATAACTTTCTTACAGCGGAATTTAAAGCAGTAACTCTACCCCCCACGATCTTCAAGACATGTTAAATCACTTAACAATTTCAGCCTATGTTACATCAAATTAGCATGAACAACAAGTGCTGGAAATTACCCAATCAAGAAGATAATACAAGCTAAAAATCAAATATGCAAGTACACAATTATCGGACTGTTGAAACACTTTATTTATATATAAGAGATGAAGTACATGTACATACTCAACTTATCAAAAGCTGGTATAATTTCAAACTCTCCAAACCCTAGCTAGGGAAACCAAGAAAACCCTAGCAACCAACTCCTAGTTAGGAACCACTACTAACCAAAGCTGGTCACTGTACCATAAACCCTCAACGAGCTAGCATCATCACCAGCGACTCCTCCTTGGCTCAAGCAAAACACCTCCTCCTCTTCTCAACAAGCATAACAAGTAGCACTAGGGTTTCCAAAACCCTAGTCTTGTCTCACAAGAGCTACAACATACAATGCTATCTTCATCCCTCTAGGGCTTATGACAAACCCTAGCTTCTTTGCCTCCTCAAGGTGAAAAAACCCTAACCCTACAATATCTCTTGAACTTCTCCATGGACCCTAGCACACCAAGACAAGGAGAGATAATACAATATACAAGAGAGAGGAACTAGTGCACTGCACCCACATTTCTAATACAAGTGTGTGATGAATGAATCCACAAGCTCAAGTATCATCATCTCCAATGTCATGCTCTTCCCTAGGATTTGCATGCATAGCACAATCCCTAGCATCTCACAAGAGAAAACCCTAGCAATTCACAAGAGCAATCTCTCCAAGAATAACAAAGACATCTCTCTCTCTTCTTGTCTTCTCTTAGGGCTTCCTCATGAACCCTAGTATCTTGCTCCCTCAAGATTTTTCGAAGACAATACAAAGTATAGAGTGGGATAATGATGTGAAATGACTCTCCCCTTTCTCTATTATATGAAAGGTGAAGGAGGCCAACAATACAATAGTAGACCAAGTCCACTACAAGTAACCTATCTCCAAGAAGATAGGCCCATATGTGAAGCATTACCTCTACAAGTGACACATGTCAAGCTCCATGGTGAAGACGTCCAACAAGCAAGGCTCCAAGGCATGAACACTCCTCAAGAAGGTACAATGCTCCACCTCCACAAGCCTCCAAAGCTCCAACACTTGTACACCATGTGCTCCTCTGGGTACACCCCACCTACATGATCACTCCCTCAACCCAAGCATCCTGGACTCAATCACAAGCTTCCATGCAAGCAAACAAGTGTCACATGCCATCTAGGGCTCAACACCCTCCTCCAAGATGCCCAATGCTCCTCCAAAACGAGTTTTCTTCCCAAGCAAGCAACCAACCTCCATGTGGCCATCATGAAGAAGTCACCAAGCTACATAGGTCTCCAATGTTCCAAGCAGACAGCCACACAAACACCAAGATGAGGTCTAGCAATCAATAAGCAAGCCACCTCACATGTGTATGTCCATCATGGAACAACCAAAGGTCATCCATACACCATGCACATCACATGAAGCACCCCTAAGCATGGTGTAAACACTTTTGGAGTAAACCCCAAACGCTAACTCATGTCGAGTAAACTTTAAATAGAAAATTGACTAGTCTATACTAAAATTCATAAAGCAACAGACTAGAAGAGGGCCCATTTCAAGACAAAAGCCTGTGCCTACAGAATTTAGCATAAAAAATCCACAATTACTATAGACTCAAGAGTTAAACATGAGAGTTCAAACATGTTACAGCCAAATTACATGGCACAGATTACAGAAGAAAGTGGGGTTAGAAGGGGCTAACAGACTCGGGCTAAGCTATCAGCAAACTAGCCGACCTCACTGTTCCAAGAGCCACCTTTGTGGGCCCCAATGTATGCCAATATCAAGATAGCTAATAAGTCAGTGTGTGTACCTTTGATTTATTATTTCTAATTTATTTGTGGATACTCATTTCATTATACATCCATACAGACAACCACAAAATTTTGTGTGTGTCTTATGAATTGCCATCCTTGATGCCTTCCTCTAAAATTTGGCAATTGTCTCCCACCATCCCTAAAACTTGTCCCCCTGTTACCCTATCCCCAAACATCGGTGAAAGATATGTTTGATGAGAAATTACTTGAATGTTGTGCTTTTTGTAATTTAGTTATGAATGGAGAGAATTTCTCCATAAACATTTTCCATTGTGGACCTGATCTTATTCATCTAGCTTGTTTGTTATATTCTTAGTCACCTGGTTCGTATTCGTGTTCGAGTTCGGCGACCTTGAAGTTCGCCAAAAATTCGACAGTGAAAATTTTGGGAATAAAATTCGGCATTATGTTCGACACACTATAAAATTTGAAAAAAATATATAAAATATATATATATATATATATATATATATATATATATATATATACTCTCATTAAATATGATAGAAATAGAAAATTTGAAAAAATATATATATATTAAAATTCAATATATAATAATACAAAATTATAAATATATATTGTGAAATATATGAA
>ML786480.1:386539-396930 GCA_009831015.1 Picea engelmannii | reverse complement strand
TATATATATATATATATATATATATATTACCATATTAGGATATATTAATACTATTGAATATATAGTGAAATATATGAAATTATGACCGTGGTCGAGGTATGTTGGAGCCTGGAGATGGAATGTCATCCGGTAATCGAGATGGAATCGACGGTGGAACTGACACTCGAGGATGACTGCAAAGCCATGGGTCAGGGTCGCAGGCGAAAATGGAGAGCGGCAGCACGGAGAGGTCAAGGGTGACAGCAAAGGCATGGGTCGGGCCCGTCAGGGTCGCAGCTGGAAATGAAAGGAGAAGTGTGAAACCCAAGATCGAAATCTCTTACAAATCGAATGGAGCATTGTGGGCACGAGATGTAGGTGGCAAAGAGTGGGTAACAAACCTTGGCGGTGTGACGCAAATTAGAATTTAGGGTTTTATTTCCGTTTTTTTTTCTTAAACTTTTTTAAGCATGAGCCGGACGAACCTAATTGAACCCCTAGCCAAATGTAAACGATTTTTATCGAATTTTTTCATGTTGAAGTGTGAATTAGCATTCCGCTTGGAGTTTGGCTTGGAGTTCGGTGAATATAATCGAATATGTTTGGGTTTGAATAAAATTCGGCGAATTTCGAACTTAATGGTTGAAATTCGCTGAACCCGGTGACTAAGGTTATATTTAAGTTGTTTAAATAGTTACCTATCTTGAAGGATCCATGCTAAACAGAGACACTAAAAGTAAGAGTCAGATAAACTGAAGATAGACTGCCAGTCTTGGAGGATTGCAACAGCAAGACAATCTCATTAGATTAATCTCTGATATCTATTCTAATGCCAAACTTGACACCCTAATGCATGCCCATATGTTTTCCTCTGTTTCTATCTATTTTATTGGTAAAGGGGCATCACTTGAGGATGCCCAGACATTCCCTGTGAGAATCAAGCAAGTCCAAGGAGTTCCTATTTGCAGGCGAGCTCCATCAGACATCACTGGGTGATCTATAAATGGCCGTAGATATTCAACTCGATTGTTCTTTATAACAGATATATCAACTATGACTGCAATATGGTGAGTCTATACTCTACTGCACAGATATTCAAATTTCAAACATAATAGAAAAACACACCATCCATAAACACTCTGCAAAAAAAACACGATATACAACAGACAACAGATTTTACCCTAGAGAACCCCAATTTGGGAAAAGTCCAATAAAAGGACTGTGCCTTTCTTCTTTAATATAATGGAGATGACAATACAATTACAAAGAGGTCCAAACTCAGTACAAAGCTATGAGACACTATGATCTGCTACAGTGCTCTAAGATTTCCTCTCCCACTCTGCTCTGCTAGTCTCCCCTCCACACTCCCTGCTCATACTATGGAACATCTATGGCAACTAAAGAAAGTGAACCCTTTTCCCTTCTGCTAGGTTTTTGATAGCTAGAGTTAGGGTTAGGTATAGGGTTTTGAAACCCTCTTGGAATCTTCATGATGCTTCTAGAAGTCTCTAGTGGTCTCCAAACGTTACTAACCCCAAATGGATGAGTCATGGGAGCTGACGTGGCTTCAACATGTATCGACAATGGGGAAATACCAACAGTATCTTGTTGGGGCCATAACTTTCAGTGTGAGGCGCACAATAACTCGTTGGAAAGATCTTGATGAGAAGACAATATTCCAGCACATTCGAAAATCTTCGGTAATCATCAGCAGTAGCAGGCCCAACAAATGTGTCGTAAGTTCAGAACCCAAAAATGCCAAAATCGTGACTATTTATGAGATGGCCTAGGACGGCCTCCTGGATCAGTAAGTCCCAAATTCTTTTCTCCCCATTCCAAATAAAACACAAATCAATGCAGTAACTGTAAGAATCCATTTGGATCACTGGGACACACCCTTTTCACAGGGGACGTCCTAAGGAATGTCCCCAGGATATTGCTTGCAAAAGGGGGCACCGGTGTGGCATCCCACCCATCCACCTTCACTGGTACACGGGATGCAGAGGAGGCGTTGTCCTTCTTATTTGAAAAATATGGAAAGGACATTCACAATCAAAACTCTGTTTCTAAACTGAAGCGAATTAATTAGAGGTTAGAACTGTGTGTCAAGCTTGCACAAAAAACTTGAGAATAATATATACCTAGCTCCAATGTCAAATTGTTGTTAACAGATAGGAAAAAAATGCATATGTAACATCTACTCAAGAAAATTTTATTTGGAAGTTTTATTGGATTACCAGTTTCATACTCCAACGCTTGTAGAATCAACTCTACCTGGCCAATAAAAGAATATTATTAGAAATCCCTTTTGTGTTTGAACAAATGAAGAAGAGATAATACGTGAATGAATAAATAACAAAATATCAAACTGGGACTCAAGCTTCCAATTTGGAAATTTCAAATTTAATTCTATAACTCATACTTGATGCCATATTAATGGCAGTATGTTAAAAACAATAGAGTATTCTACATCACATAGAAGAACATACAACAAAAAGATCACTGCATTCTTTAATGCACAAATAGGAAAATGATCATTTTACAAAAGATGTTGTTACTTCAAACTACCAGGCATCTTATCATTCATAGTCTCAGGATTATTCAGTATCCGGTTATCCTTCCAGTCTACTGCTTCTGAAGAAGTGAGACATGGTGAAACACAGAGAACAAGAATGAAATAACAAGCAAACAATAACTGTAGAGAAAAGTTAGCATTTGGTTGCACTTTCAGGTAGATTGCCAATAGCAACTAAGGAATAAAACCATCAATCTAAATTCAATTGAGGTGAAAAATGTATTAAAAATAAAGTAGAGAAAGAAGGTAGAAAGCGCATAAAACAAGATTTTATAAGAAAATAAAAGGAATGCACATATTGAAGGGTTCAGTATACAAACAAAATATACAATGTGCATTGATGCAACATAATTTTCAAAGTTGTCTCACTATGGCCTATTTTCCTTGGTGAACCTTTATAGCCACGAATGTTGCATCTATCATGCCTTTCTCAAACACTACAGTGCTCTCTCTTGGATTTTACACATGAACCTAAGTAGGATGAGATCAAAGAATAGTAGAATACACATCCTCACAGATAACTTGTAATCTCAGTTATAGGATGCATTATTTGATACTCGGCAAGGGACATAGGCATTCAGCTGGTGACAAATCAGAGATGCAAAAAATGATGTACTGCTCACATTGTTCTTCTTTCCATATCAATTTCTCAACAAATGCTCTAGGAAAATACGTCCTATTGCTAGCAAAAAATAGCAGCATGCAAGGAATCCCCAAGATTCATCCTCAAAGTCCAACACAAAGTGAACTCAAAGATCATAATCATTATTGTAAGCTTGGTATTGTTTAATGAGCACATGCTTTATAAAACTGACAGCCAAATCTCTACTAAAATAGTAATGCTAGCCTAATGCAACGGGCCAAAACTCTACTAAAATATTTTCCTTAAAGATGCCATCCTCAGGAAATGAGCTAAAGTAGAGAAGTCCATGAAGAAAATTGTTGTCAACATCTACCTGAAGCATATTTTTCATTTCATTTTCTCTCTATCAAGATGTTCTCCAGCTGCTGCCAATAAGTATTCTTACCCATATATGTTCTCTACTATGTGGACAATATTATCTTTCCTTACACTCCCATCCATGTTGGAAACCACCACAGTGACCTCTCAAATTTCTTATTCCAACATAATGCACTACCATTTGATCTTCATATAAGCTTAAACTCTGAAATTTTGAATGTACTAATGCAAATCTCAAAATCATTTACACATTGTAGAATGCGCGTCATCATAATCCTAACACATCTAGAGTAGAGAAGTCCATGAAGAAAATTGTTGTCAACATCTACCTGAAGCATATTTTTCATTTCATTTTCTCTCTATCAAGATGTTCTCCATCTGCTGCCAATAAGTATTCTTACCCATATATGTTCTCTACTATGTGGACAATATTATCTTTCCTTACACTCCCATCCATGTTGGAAACCACTACAGTGACCTCTCAAATTTCTAATTCCAATATAATGCACTACCATTTGATCTTCATATAATCTTAAACTCTGAAATTTTGAATGTACTAATGCAAATCTCAAAATCATTTACACATTGTAGAATGTGCTTCATCATAATCCTGACACATCTAAATTATTAGCATTATAGGAAACAATACATAAGGATGTGCCTATGATCAGGAAACACAAGAGATTAAATGCGTAAATCTATTTTTATGCAGCAAGTATTTTATCAAGTCACAACCTCCTTAATTTGCAAGCAAAAACTGCAGTCCTGCATGTCCTCTACAAGAAAAACATATTCTACGACTGAAATAACTGCAATGTCAAGACTCAAAAAAATATCATTCATGTAAACAAATAACAATAGGCATACCTTATCAAAGTCTTTTACCATATTTGCTTCCGGAGAAGAGTTATTTTCATATTCATTCCATAACTCTCTTATTTCCGCAGCTGCATTGCATCTTGCAAGAATTAGCAGCTTTTTGAGCTTGTTCAGTGCTTTGGATAATGACATAATGACAAAGACTAATTGAAATATATATTCAATATATTTTTGTTAAAGCTGAACATGGTTGCAACTATTATTTGAACGATGTTGAGAAACAACCACCCAAGGAAATGTAGAATTTGAATCGCAATTTTAGGTCTAAAATGCTATTATATGTCCCAACACGTGTATAGCTGAATTAGATTGAGACCTAAAAATGCATGAATGTCAATAAATAAAATATGATTATTTTCGCAAAATGCACCTCTCACTCCTCCACCAAGGACTCTGCACATCTCATCTAAAGCTTCCCTTTCTCTTCTGCTTTTTTCTTCTTTAGGTATACCATCTGAGGGAGTAATGTCACCAACAATAGCTGTGCAAATAATGTAAAAAGTGTGATCAATGTTCCAAACCCTAATTATGCATAATGGAAGAAAAAGGAAAACATTAATAGAGATACCACTTCCATATCATGTTATTAGCTTGAAACTTGAAAATGAGAAAGAGTATACTAGTTACTAATAGATATGTGCTGTTTCTAATATCTATGAGCAGTTTAAAGGGTATACACGCATGTAGAAAGAAAAGTTAAGGAACTAGTGAAAATTCCGTTGGCTTGATCATGCTTTGGCACAGCAAATGCTTAGGTTACACTTTCATAACTCGACCACAAAATCTGATTAGATAAATTGTCATTAAATATTTAATAAAGAAAAATTTTATTGGAAATCTTTATAAAACATAAAATGTGGCATAATTCCATATGACATGCCTGTATCTGGATGTAAGAATTTTAAAAATTTTAAGAGAATTTACAATTTTTGTTCCCTCGACAATCAAAAGGTTACATTTTGAAGAATGAAAATAGAGGCTGCGCAATGGAAGAATGAAAAACATAAAAAACAATGAAAAAGATTATGGTAACCACCTTGAATGATCTTCAACATAGATATTTCTCAAAGACATTATGATATACACACCGATGTTTGCTGTCATCTAAAACCTGTTTCTATAAGAGATGACCCAGGTTATGACCACTGTACTTGGGTAGAACCGTAGAAGTTCCAAAAAATTGACTCTACTTCTGAAAGGTCCTTTAAATAGGCATTCTATAACATCAGAAAAAATTTCTATATGCATTGAAATTTGAAACCTATGTTGCATATGAGATGACTGTCAGCTAAGTTTATCAGAGCACGGGAAATACAACCAAGTCAACGTGAGATACCCCTAGCTGAACAAGAAATACTGCCTGGTTAGAAAGAAATACCACTACCGTGATGATACATGACCATCAACATTTAGGAGGCTGATAGCAACCAAAAAGGAGTCTTGTTGCAGTCAAGGAAGCAAACAATGGTTGTAATAGTTAGCATCAAGTATTCCGATGTGCATCATAAATTATGATTATGTTTCATAATCTGTCATTTTTGTTATTTGTTATCTTCATAATGTGTTACTAAATATGAGGATTAGCATTGGATTGTGACCATTGAGACAATTAGGATAGGTACTCCAAACAGTCAGTAACTCATGGGACGCCCGTGTGCTTAAAAACAAGTCCATGTTAGCATGAAAGATACTAAGGCAATTTTTTTGGTTGGGATAAGGAGAGCTCTGAGAGGGAGCAACCATGCAGTTGGACTTATGGCCGCCACCCAGAACCTACATATATTATATTTATTAATGAAGGATCTTTGGGTTTTTGCATTTCATCCCATGCTCTGAACATTTGCTTGTTATGTGAGTGTATCCCATTGAGAGGTCGATGCCTGCACCATTGCAGGCTATGCATTTAATTTGAAAACATTGGAAATATGTATGATGTTCAAACTTGTGTCATCAATGCAACCATCACTTAATCCAAGGACATCATTAGGTGACAAAAGCAAGCTGGAGCAGAGGTAACTACATGGCAGCAGAATGTCATTATGTATGCCAAAGCTTTTGAGGTAGCTGATTTATTATCTACTATGCAAGGAAGCCGATTAGAATGGAAGGATGACAAATTTGAATGCCACTATGAATGATTTTCTTGTAGAAAGGCATAAAATAGGCCTTGTTCAATTTTATTTTGCATTCTAATATTTATTATTCTTGAATTTAGTCTAGATTCTAAAGAAAGATGAATGGAGTGGGAAAGCTGGCAGTGACAGTTACATCTATTTTCATATCCTCAATGCAATTGTTGGGGCTGTTACAGTTGCTTTGACCATTATGACTCACCACGATCATCATTTATTACCACTAACAGAATTTATAACATCTATTTAGTAAGGTTGTGATTTTCAATGCTCTCTTGGTCCTACTGACAGTTGAATTCAAATTAAAGGTCTTTCCATCTAGACCTACACTAGAAATTCAGATGGCTCCTTAAAAATAAGGTTGGGTTATATTAACTTTTCTCTCTTTTTGACAAAGGACAAGGTAAGGTCGTGTTGTTAAGGTATAAAAGTAGTAGCTACATGGGAGTGCTTAAATCAAGGTTACATTTATTGCCAAGAGTTTCAAGCTAAAATAGAAAATTGCCCCAAGTACATTTGACCATGTCATTATATGTGTATTTGATCAAGAAACTCAGATATTTTAAATATTTAGAGAACTTTCCAATGATAAAAGGAGAAACCATCGCTCTGTGTATGTCTCTTTTTTTGCATTATAGGATTACAGTTCTATTATGTGATGATGATTATAAGATGTGTTAAATCATACCAACAAATAATCTACAATATTTCATTAAAAATCAATAAACTAGCAGCTAAATGGGAGTACCTAAATCAATGTTACATTTCTTGCCGAGAATTTCAAACTAAAATAGAAAATTGCCCCAAGTATGTTTGACCATGTCATTATATATGTATTTAATCAAGAAACTCGGTTATTTTAAACATTTAGAGAACTTTCCAACGATAAAACAGGAAACCATCGCTCTGTGTATGTCTCTTTTTTTGCATTATAGGATTACAGTTATAATATGTGATGATGATTAAAAGATGTGTTAAATCATACCAACATATAATTTACAATATTTTTTGTTAAAAATGCAGCAAATAGTTCATTAAAAATTAATAAACATGTACATCTAGATCGATGTATCCAGGACCCAAAGGGTGGGCACAACAGAATCACTGGCATACAAAGGCCAAGAGCACCAGCATATCTGCTTTGGCTCCAAGTGGTAGAGAATCTATATCCTTTCTAGAAATGTCAATTCTAGCTGAAACCTGAAGAGCCAAATCTGACCAGAATGTAGAAACTTCTCTCAAAATGGAGATGGTGCCTCATGAAATGTGATATGACAGCAGCACTGCCACAAGAAAAGTAAGCCCATCAACCTAATCACATCCCAAATGCTCCTGCCAACCTGCTAGATCATCCACTTGTTTCCAAACAGAACTCCCTTTCAAGGAAGGGGAGCAACAAAGATCATACTATATTCAGCGGCTATCCAGGCCTAGAATGTTTAGGAAGCTAAACAGATCCACAACACATGCTTAACCATTTCAGGTTTATGACAGACCACACAATATCAATCAGTGAATCCAGAATAAGTAACCGATTCCTTAAATGCAAGACTATTATGGAGAGTCAACCACCCTGAAAGACACGTCTTAAAAGAAGATTAAGATTTCCAGATGCTTTGACACCTCCTGCTTCACCTGTCTTTAGCATCACTGAGTCATCATTCCCTATTTAGATGCTCTGCTATCAAATCAGATGTCCAAACCTTAGCATAAAGTTCCTTGGAGGAAAATCCATAAAAGACCCGGCAGAGGAGCATAGCCACTCTTTCTAAACTGGCCATGAGCATCCATATTCATCTTAAACCAACAACTTCCCAGAACTTATTGACATAATGCAGTGAAAGCAGGGTGGTCAACAACTGGAATCCGATGAACCTGATTAAAGTGTCTCCAAGATAATCATTGTCCTCCGTCCTTATCACATAAATCATCCCACATATGAAAGCCTTTATTCACCAAGGTCACCACTAAGGTTCCATTTCATATTTAGATGCTCTACTATCAAACTACTTTCAAACCAACTGTCCAAACCTTAGAATAAAATTCTTGGGAGCAATAATCCACAAAGGCCTGACATAGAAACATAGCCAGACTTTTCCAAATGGAGGCATGGACATCCATATTCATCTTAAATGAATAGCTTTCCAGAATTTGCTAGCATAGTGCAGTAAATTTAGAATGGTCAACAACTTGAAGTCCACGACCATGATTAAGTTGTTGCCAGGATAACATTCTCCTTGTCCTTGTCGCATATATAACCTAACATTTGAAAGCCTTTCTTCACCAAGATTTTTCCTGTAAAGCAACAAAGCAACCAAAGTTGTCCTCATTCACTAGAGAAAGTCTAAATTGAATGTGCAACCACATCCCATCCTCGATGATAGTCCTGTTAACCACCTATTCCAACTAGGGGGTCAACTCCATGTTCCATGAAGATATGTACCTATTGGTACAACCATTTTGGCAATTTTTTGATCAACAAGGCAAATTTTGCCCCTGGCACGCTTTTCAATGTAACCGGAATTTCCACTCCCTTGCGTGGGATAATAATGTAATAGGTCTGCATGGATCATAGTTTAGGTCAGTTGCCTAGGACTTTATCTTTAGAGGAGTCCCTTTCACTAAGTGTTTTTTTTCCTCAGGTTATTAATTTGGCCTAACCAGCCTTATTAATTTCCCTTGAGTTTTTCACTCCCACATAATTCTCCAAAGTGGTGAAAGGTGTTCTAATGATCGAGCCCATGGGGTAACTGAGGTCTAGGAGTGTTTTAAATGACCATGATAGACATTTCCTAGAGTCTCGCAAAATTCCATTAAGTTTTGATAGGATTTTTTAAACAATTAAATTTCTTGCAAACTGGGGATTTTTAATTATTTTTTATGTAAAATGTAAAAAAGTGATCCTTGGGGATTTTGTCTAGGGGCATGAGTACTCAAATCAAATGGTTCATGAACCCCTACACCCTTGGACCAAGTCTCAGCTCATTTGAACAAGTTTTGCTAGGCCATTGTCCATGAGGAGTCTAAGTCGGTCAAAAATCAGCATGTAATTGGCTTAATTAAAATAGCCACATTTTGTAAAAGTCACTAAAGTCATGAGAGAGTGGGAAAAGTGTCCCAAATGCTTTTCCTAAGTTGGAAAAAAGATTTCCAACTTAGAAAGACCCCCTTTGCTTAGCCCACAACCCACATTGACCATCTCCTTAGAAGAGGGGCGCCCCCCTTTGCTCAATAATTCATGAAAAATCAAAAATATACCATGGGGGCCCCCAAAACTTCGGTAAACCTCCCCATTCATCCCCACTACACTTTTAATTAATAGGGGAGGGGGTTTCCCCCTTGCCTACTCATCCCTCAACCCTCACCCTCCTCTCTTGACCCAAAAGTGTGCCCCCCTTGATGAGACCCTCTTCCATTAGATGGATGCCACTAGGAGCCCATCCAAGTGGGCTCTCTCCTCATCTTCTCCTATAAATTGGACCCTCTCCTCCTCATTATCATCTATTCTCATAGCAAGTCTACTATACCAAAATTTATTTTCTCATCTCTCTCTCTCTCTCATGTTCTCATGTGTAAATCTTGCTACAAGTATTTGTAGCAACATTTTGGTGGATGTTAAATTTATAAGCAGCTGCAAGAGCCATTCTCCTGGAGGATGGCTAAGACCCTAGACAAGATCTAGGGCCCCCAGTGCACTCCTGGGGTACTTGGTCTGGGACCTATTATCCCCGATTTCTAGGGATAACTAGGAGATCATGTCTCAAGGCCCACAGGTCCTAGACATGGAGTACCGAGAGCAGGATTGACCTGAGCATGGCCCTGGAGGGCCCATCCTTCTTCTTCTTCGCCAGATTTGTCCTGTCAG